>AWOL01S0004487.1:154892-214460 GCA_000715115.1 Nicotiana otophora | reverse complement strand
GGAGAGATACAACAGCAGGTGAGGGGACCAGCAGGGTACCCCAGTAGATGGGGCCCAGTCTGAGGCCCATGGCGAGACCCCTACTCAGCCATTATCGGCTCCTCCACCACCTGAGGAGATTCATAGGGATACTGCACATCCAGTTCTCCCTCAACATCCATCAGATCAGGACTTAAGGAGTGCGGTGCATTTGTTGACATAGTTGGTAGCTACCCTACAACAGGCTAGGGCATCAGCTAGTGTAGGATCTTCTGAGGGGTCTAGAAGTTCAAGGGTTCGAGAGTTTATAGTTTTGACTCCCCCCCAGTTCACGGGAATAGATTAGAGGGAGGACCCGCAGGATTTCATAGATCAAATTCACAGGATCTTTCAGGTTATGCATGCCACGGAGAAAGAGGTAGTTGAGCTAGCAGCTTTTGGACTACGAGATATAGCCATCCTTTGGTATGAGGGATGGGAGAGTTCCAGGGGACGTGATGCACCTCCAGCTGTTTGGGAGAATTTTTCAGATGCCTTCCTTGACTAGTACTTACTGTGGGAGATCCGACAGGCTCGGGCCGATCAATTTCTAGCCCTCAAGCAGGGCAATATGAGTGTTTGAGAGTATAGTCTCTATTTTGACTCATTGACCAGATATACACCATCCATAGTGGCTACTATGCGGGACATGATCCACAGGTTTATAGCAGGGTTGGCCCCAGAGTTGATCAAGGCATGTGCCACCACTGCATTGCAGGATAGTATGGATATCTCTTAGATTCAGGCAATCGCCCAGAATATAGAAAGGGGTAGGCGTCGACAGCAGGGTATAGAGAGGACTGAGAAAGGGCAGCATAAGAGGATGAGATTTCCCAAGTCTCAGGATTAGTCTCAGGGTAGTTATAGGCCCCAGTACTTCGGACGGCCACCTAGGCCTCTGCCACCTCAGTTATAGGGTTACATGTTTGACCGCTATAATCAGTCAGGACTAGGTGAGAGCTCATGGGTGTCGGGTTTGTAGCGACAGTGAGGTTCAGGGCAGACATGGTCATTTCGGCCGCGGTGTGAAATATGTGGTAGAGAACACTTGAGCCAATGCCAAGCAAGTTCTCATGCTTGTTATACATGTGGGCGTCCGGGGCATATGATGCGAGATTGCCCAAATAGATATTCTGGGGGTATGACACAACCAACGAGTTCAGCAACATGATCATCTATGTCTGTGCATCCTTCAGGGCGCGAGTCTCAATCTTCGGCTGGTAGAGGTCAAGGCAGAGGTAGAGGTTCCAGTTCAGGTGGTAATCAGAATCGTATCTATGCTTTAGCGGGTCGACAAGACCAGCAGTCTTCACCAGACATTGTGACAGGTATATTGACCATTTGCTCTCACGATGCTTATGCCTTGATAGATCCAGGATCTAATTTATCGTATATTACCCCATTTGTCGCGGGGAAGTTTGGTATAGTGTCTGAAATATTAAGTGATACTTTTGCGGTATCAACATCGATCGGAGAACCGATTATTGCTAGACGGGTTTATCAAGGTTGTACGGTGACACTTTGTAGTCGTTAGACCTCAACGAACCTAGTTGAGCTAGAGATGATGGATTTTGATGCTATCATGGACATGGACTAGTTAGCAGCTTGTTATGCCACAGTTGATTGCCGAGCAAAGGCAGCCAGATTTTATTTTCCGGGTGAGCCAGTCCTTGAATGGGTAGCTAATACAGTGACACCTAGAGGTAGGTTTATTTCCTATCTGAAGGCGAGGAAAATGATCGCAAAAGGGTGCATTTATCATATTGTGCGAGTTAGAGATGCAGATGCTGAGATACCTACACTTCAGTCTATTCCAGTAGTCAAAGAGTATGAAGATGTGTTTCCAGATGAGCTTCCAGGTATTCCTCCTGAGCGAGAATTGATTTTAGCATCGATTTTCTTCCAGGAACTCAACCAATATCCATCCCTTCGTATAGAATAGCACCTGCCAAATTGAATGAGTTGAAGGAGCAGTTAACAGATTTGCTGGAGAAAGGTTTCATCAGGCCTAGTACCTCACCTTGGGGTGCACCAGTACTGTTTGTGCAGAAGAAAGATGGCTCGCTGAGGATGTGTATCGATTATAGGCAGCTGAACAAGGTAACTATTAAGAATAATTATCAACTTCCAAGGATAGATGACTTGTTTGATCAGTTGCAAGGGGCAAGATGCTTTTCAAAGATAAATTTGAGGTCAAGGTACCACCGGGTCAAAGTTCGGGAGAAAGATATTCCGAGGACAGCCTTCAGGACCCCATATGGCCACTTCGAGTTCCTTGTCATATCTTTCGGATTGACAAATGCACCGGCCATATTTATGGACTTGATGAATAGCCTATTTCGGCCATTTTTAGATCTGTTCGTGATAATATTTATTGATGATATTCTGGTTTATTCACATTCAGAGGAGGAGCATGCGGACCACCTGCGAGCGGTACTCCAAACCCTCTGTGATCGTAAGTTGTATGATACGAAATAAGGAGGTAGCCTCCGTGAAAATTTTATAGAGAAGCAAGAATGTGGAAGAGATGACGTGGGTAACAGAGGATGAAATGAAGTCAAAATATCCCCACCTATTTCAAATTGAAGATATGGCTCGAGATGGGATACTTCAGCACAGCTCTATTCAGGCTAGTAGGTCGTCAGGTAAACTCTTAGTTTTGACTTTCACTATTTATAATTGACAGTTGTGTGAGGCCAAGTGTTGTTATTTATAGACATTGGCCATGTGTGGCATTAATAGTATGTTTTCTAGATGCGTGCAGGTTGGTTTTAGTCTAGTGTATGGAGGAGACTTTGGCAAAAGTTTCCCAAGTCTCTAATAGTAAACATTTGAGGACGAATGCTCCTAAAGGGGAAATGATGTTACATCCCATATTTTCGTACGTAAAAGTGTATCGTAAGAAAACTAATGTAATACCAAAAATGAGAACATCTTTGGAAGTATATAAAGTAAGTTATCATGTTACCTCAGAGGTTACAAATATTGAAGATCATGAACAACAAGTACAAAGAGGGTTGGAAGGTTTAGAAGCTAAGGAATTGAAGAAAATAATGTTTCATCAAAAGTCGACAAGTTAGGAATGCTATAACCCATACTTTTGGGGTGAGACTAGGGTTCTTAACATGCTAATGAGGTTATGTTATGAGTTATGTTAGTCGTATGATAGTCGTGTGTTAGGTTTTGAAGTCAAGCGAGTTGTGGAACAAAAGTCGATGAAAGTCATCACAAGTTACATTGATAAGTTTTACTGAAATTTGGGTAAAATGTAACTGCGATTTTGTCCCAATATCCTTAGAGTTACAGGGTGTTCCACCCATAACATTAAAGATCTATGAGTCTAGTTTCTAACTCATTAAACCGTTTGTCAATACGACATTGGAGTAGATAGATATATAGGTATGTCACCTACTTGTTTAAATTAGAGGATTATATATGTCCGAATATGGGCCAGTTCGGGTCGTACAAAGAGACATTTTAAAGGCCTATCTCCCTCATATGATACACTGATAATAGGTCACAATAACCAGACCTAAACCCCTGCAAATATCCTCCCAAAAATTACACACAAACCCTAATTGGAATTCTCTCCTTTTCAAGTTTTAGTTGGAGGAAAAACCTAGAGTTTGAAGAACCAATATAGGAGCTGAGTTATTCTACAAATAAGTTAAGTTTAATGCTCTCTTTCATCCATTTTATGCTGGAGATGTATGGAAAGTCGTTCTATAATTGTAAGAATTCACGGGACGATGATCAAAAGTCGTGAGTTTGATTTATTCACTTGTAGTGGGCTGTTTTGTGGACTGTTTCGTGTTGCCATTGGATTGAATGTTTTAATACTGTTTTATGAAGTTTGGGAGGAGAAATGGTATGGATAAACACCACATAAATTCAGGGTGGTGGGCTGGTCGTTCGTCATAACATTTTCGGGCTGTTTGACACTACTACGATGGCCGTTTTGTGTATGAAGAGATTTGGGTATGTTGGGCTATTTTGTAGCATTTTGTGGTGTATATAAGGTTGGAAAATAATGTATATATGTTGTTATTGTTGTGTTCTTGTGTTTTGGTGTTATCTTAAATTTGGCGGAAGTAAGGATTATAGGGGAGATGCTGCCTATTGTAATACAAAATAAGCTTGTCGTTCGTTGTGCGATAGTTGTACATTTCGTAATTTAATGATAGTATTATTATCATTGTTGTAGATTAAGGTGCGAAGAGGCGAGTTCAACTTAGTGATTGGAAAGATTGTGATAAGATATGTTAAGGCTAAGCCCTTCCTTCATTTTGGCTTGATCGCGTAACTACATGTGTTTGATAACGAGGCATAAAGAGAAGTTCATACTCCCGAATTTATATACATTATCCTAGTCTCATAAGTTACAGTAGTCTCCCTTATCGGGACTTTATATTCAATTGAGTATTGTCTTCTTCCAGTCAAGGGAGCAGAGGGTCTATATATATAAAGTATTACAGTATTTTCACCACGATCGAGCTATAATCGATGAGTAGGCCCCTATTGGAAAACCTCTGCTCAGATGGCACGTTATATACCAAGCCTACTGTGGCCAAGCACCTATGAGTGAGCCCAGAATGGCTGATATACCGAGCCTAGTATGGCCGAGCACTTATCAGCGAGCCAACTACGGCCGAGCAGTTACACGTTCCGAGCTTTATAGGGCCGAACAAGTATTTTACTTACTATATTGAGAGAGTTGAGTCAGTATCAACAGGTAAGTATATCTCCAGATCATATTTGACTCCAAGTTACTTTCAGTTATTATATTATCAGTTTAGTTTTAGCTTTCAATTATTCTATTGCCTTTCATACTCGGTATATTATTTCGTACTGATGTCCCATTTTTGGGGACACTGCATTTCATGCATGCAGGTTCAGATAGACAGAAAGGTAGACCTCCTCCGTAGGTGCTGTCTATGATAAGCTTGATCAGTAAGCTCCACGTCTTTTGGAGTTTCCGTGTCTATAGTTTTGAGTACATATTGTGTATATATGTATATATGTTATGGGTAGGTCGGGACCCTGTTCCGACCATAGCACATCCATTAGTAGAGGCTTGTAGATATATCCTACCAGTTAGTGCAGTATGTTTGGCTTGTAGGCCTTGTATGTATATTTTTGTTAGTTTGTCAGCTGTAGTAGTTATGACGGCCTTGTCATCCCAGCTTTATATTGATGTTTAGTCAAAGTTAGTTTCCATTCTGTTTTATATTTTGCTTCGCAAATTGTCTTGCAATGTGTCCCCATGGCCAAAGTATGCCATTGTATGTTCACAGTCCCTCAGTCGCAAGTTGGTATGCTATGTTATGTGAGGCACCGGGTGCCGGTCTCGCCCCCAGCTTCGGGGCGTGACCTGGGTACTCATCCAATCTCTATTCCACCGTATCGCATGGCACCAGTGGATCTAAAGAAGTTGAAGGAGAAGTTACAATAGTTGCTTGATAAGGGTTTTATAAGGCCTAGTATCTCACCTTAGGGTGCACCAGTACTATTTGTGAAGAAGAAAAAATGGTTCTATGAGGATGTGCATTGACTAAAGGCAGTTGAAAAAGGTTACTATCAAGAACAAGTAGCCACTAACGTGTATTGATGATTTATTTGATCAACTTCAGGGCACTAGATTATTCTCGAAGATTGGTTTGAGATCAGAGTACATCAGTTGAAGATCTGGGCTTCAGACATTACGAAGATGACTTTCAGGACCCGCTATGGTCACTATGAGTTTCTGGTGATGTCTTTCGGGCTGACCAATGCCCCAATAGCCTTTATGCACTTTATGAATGGTGTATTTTAGCGTTATCTTGATTCCTTCGTGATAGTTTTCATTGATGATATATTAGAGTATTCTCATAGCCGGGAGGATCATGAGCAACATTTAAGGATCTTGCTCTAGACTTTGAGGGAGAAGAAGCAATATGCTAAATTCTCCAAGTGTCGGTTTTGGCTAGACTCAGTGGTATTCTTGGGCCACGTGGTGCCCAGTGACGGGATTAAGGTGGATCCGAAGAAGATTGAGGCAGTTCAGAGTTGGCCCAGACCATCTTCTGCTGATGAAATCCAGATTTGCCTTGGGTTGGTTGGGTATTATCGCTGTTTTATGGAGGGGTTTTCATCTATAGCAGCCCTATTGACTAGATTGACGTAGAAGAGTGCCCCATTCAAGTGGCTTGATGAGTTCAAGGAGAGCTTTCAAAAGCTCAAGAGTGCCTTGACTACAATTCCAGCTCTGATTTTACCTTTGGGATCGGGTTGTTATATAGTTTATTGTGATGCTTCACGGATTGGCATTGGATTTGTGTTGATGCATGAGGGTAGAGTGATTGCTTATACTTTGCATCAGTTAAGGCCCTATGAAAAGAACTACCCAATACATGATTTGGAGTTGGCAACCATTGTTCATGCGCTAAAGATTTGGTGACTTTATCTTTACGGCATGTCTTGTGAGGAGTTCACAGATCACAGGAGTCACCGACACTTATACAAGCAAAAAGTGTATATCATCATTCTTTATCACTTAGGAAAAGCTAATATGGTGGCTGATACATTGAGTAGGAAGGCTGAGAGAACGAGGAGTCTTGCTTATATTCCAGTTGGGGAGATACTGTTAGCATTAGATGTTTAAGCTTTGGCCAATCGGTTTGTGAGGTTGGATATTTCTGAGTGTAGCAGAGTTTTGCTTGTGTTGTATCACAGTCCTCCTTGTTTGTGTGCATCAAGGCACGTCAGTATGATGATTCCCACTTTCTTGTCTTGAGGGACACTGTGCAACACAGTTATGCTAAGAAGGTTACTACTGATGATGATGGGGTATTGAGGCTACAGGGTCGGATCTGTGTTCCAAATGTGGATGGATTGCGAGATTTGATTCTTAAGGAGACCTATAGTTTGCGGTATTCCATTCATCCGTGGGCCACAAAGATGTATCACGATTTGAGGCAGCACTATTGGTGCGGAAGATGAAGAAGGATATTGTTGAGTATGTTGCTTGGTGTCTGAACTATTAGCAAGTGAAGTACGAGCATCAGAGACCAAGTGGTTTACTTCAGAGGCTGGATATTCTAGAGTGGAAGTGGCAGCGTATCACTATATATTTTGTAGTTGGGCTTCCATGGACCTTGAAGAGATTTGATGCAGTGTGGGTCATTGTGGAGACTAACCAAGTCTACACACTTCATTCCATTCATGACTACCTATTCTTCAGAGCAGCTGGCTCAAATTTATATTCGTGAGATTTTTCACCTTCATGGCGTGCCCATGTCTATTATCTCGGATTGAGGCACACAGTTTACATTACATTTTTGGAGAGCAATGTAGCATGAGTTGGGCACACAGGTCGAGCTGAGTACAACATTTCATCCTCAGACGGACAAGCAGTCCGAGAGCACTATTCAGATTTTGGAGGACATGTTACGTGTCTGAGTCTTTGATTTTGGAGGTTCATAGGATCAATTTCTTCCATTGGTAGAGTTTGCCTACAACAATAACTATCAGTCGAGTATCCAGATGGCTCCTTATGACGCCTTATATAGAGGCGATGTCGTTCTCTGGTTAGTTAGTATGATTAAGGGGAGGCTAGATTGTTGGGCACTGATTTGGTCTTTGATGCTCTAGAGAAGGTGAAGTTGATTCAGGAGCGACTTCAGCATAGTCCGAGTAGAAGAGTTATGCTAACTGGAAGGCTCATGATGTTGCATATATGGTGTATGAGAAGGTTCTACTCAGAGTTTCTCTCATGAAGGGTGTGATGAGGTTCAGAAAGAAGAGCAAGTTGAGTGCTAGGTATATCAGTCCTTCTGAGGTACTTGAGAGAGTTGGAGAGGTGGCCTACAGACTTTCCTTGCCGCCTAGTCTATCGGGAGTTCACCTAGTGTTTCATGTTTCTGTGCTCCGAAAGTATCATAGGGATTCGTCATATGTTTTGGACTTCGAAACTGTGCAGTTGGATGAGGATTTGACTTATGATATGGAGTCGGTGGCCATTTTTGATTGGCAGGTCCCAAAGCAAAGGTTAAAGAATATAGTCTCAATGAAGGTTCATTGGAGAGGTCAGCAGGTCAAGGAGGCTACTTTGGAGACCGACAAGGAGATACAAAGCAGATATCCTAACCTTTTTGAGACTCCAAGTATGATTCTAGACTCGTTCAAGGATGACCATTTGTTTAAGACGGGAGAATGTAACGACCCGGCTGGTCGTTTTGAGTATTTCAGCCCCGTTTCCCCCACTTAATGTTTTAAATATGTGTATTTATGGCCACGTGGCTTGCCAGGGTGGTTGGTTTGGTTTCTGTGAGGTTTTGGAGTGAAATGGGATACTTAGTGTCAAGGTTGAGAGCTTAAGCTGTAAAAGTTGACAAGAGTTTGACTTTTGTATAGACGACTCCAGAATGAAGTTTTTATGGTTCCATTAGATTTGTATGGTGATGTTTGACTTAGGCATATATTCCGGATGTGGATTTGGAAGTCCGTAGGTTGATTTGGTCCTTTTTGGTGAAAGTTAGAAAGTTGAAGGTTTGGAAGGTTGATAGGTTTGACAGAGAGTTGATGGTAGGGTATAATCTTACGTTTTAGTCGCTTGTTACACTCCAATATACTGCACTTTAATAGAGTTTGCACTTTAATCGATAGTATTTTGTACTAATTGTGTATTTTATGTCTTGTAGGAGGATTCCGAGCTATGTAAATGTTATGGAGGTAATTCGAGTGATTTGGAGTTTTGAAATCTGAGTAAAAGCCCAAGGAATTAATCCGGGATCGCGTTCGGGGGTCGAAAACTACGTCCGGATATCAAAAAACGCAAGAAAAATCCATACTCAGAGAGAGGGCCACTACCGCGGCGCGTGGGGCACTGCGCCTGTGAATTTTTTCTACAGTCTATTAGAAACAACTCTCTAGATTTCCACACTAATGCCCTGTTTGGAGCGTCGCCCCATGCGGCACGCCTGTGCATTATTTACAGAGTATTTTCCAAATTCGCATAGGAAACGGTGTTTTTGTCCGGGCCCGACCCTACTTAGTATAAATAAATGGAAAACGGTATGTTTGGGTCTTTTTCTGACACATCTTGGACCTAAGTAAGTCAATGAGGAGGTGGAGAAGCAAGAGCTCAAGGACTTCATCACTCAATCCTCACTCAAGACAAGGGTTTGGATTGTTTTATGTTTTCCTTCAACTTAAACATTTTTATGATGAATTACACCATATCCATGGAGTAGTTCTCTTTATGGTTTGATGAATTTGGTGTATTGATACTTGTTTGTGGATAAGTAACTCTAGTTTTATATATTGAATCGTTTTGGTTGTTTTAACTGTTACATCTATATTCACTTGTTCATGTAATCGAGAGAGGCATAACTTATGATATTGTTGCATTATATTCTGTTGGTTGAAGTCTTTAATTCTTCTTAGTAATCGGAAGAGGCTAGTTGAATTGTTGATTAAACTTAGTTAGGAGGATAATCGATAGAGGTTCTCCTAAAGACCAATCCACTACAAATTCGTGCATATCTTCACCGGCTTAACATTGGTTCATCTTGTTAGGTTGAGACTTGATCGAGAGAGGAGTTTCTACTAATCAATTGAACTAATAACCAAGTGAATTCGAGAGACTCACTTGAACATTAGAAGTGAATTATCTAGAGTTAAATCCCAAACATTTGTCTTACACCTATCCTATCAACCCTATCTTCTCCCAATAGATAACTTCATTTGCTTCATACTTGCATTTGATTGGTGTATGACTCGATCTTCTGGAAAGAAATTACAACCATACGAACCAGAAATTGAGAAATATCTGCGACAGTTGAGGAAGGAAGGAAATTTCTCTGAGAATACAGAGACGGTTGGGCAATCCTCAACCAAAGAAAAGATGGCGGGAGTTGATGATAATGTTGATTTGGCTGCGATAGAGGCAACCCAACTCAGAGAGAAATCTGCAAGAGATGTTGAAGAAGCAGCACTCAGAGAGGCACAAATTGCTTATGAGGAGGAGAGAGCTCGACGAATAGCTCAGGATCAGCCTTTGGTTCCAAATAGTTCGGAAATATAGCTCCAAGCCAAGGGAGACCACTCAGTGATTATGCTAGACCAGTCTACAACCAAGGCTTATCCAGTGTGAGACCACCTCCAGTTGCAACCAACAATTTTGAGTTAAATCAAAGGTTGCTCCAAACCCTCCAAAGCAGCTCTGTCTTCAGAGAAAAGATGAACAAAGATCCAAACAATCATCTAATGGACTTCGAGGAGATCATGAACACCTTTCAATATAATGGTGTATCACAAGATGCAGTTTATCTAAGGGCATTCCCCTTAACTCTCAAAGATGATGCACAACACTGGCTTCGAAGCTTGCCCCAGGGATCGATTAGAACATGGGAGGAGATGACCAAAATATTTCTTGCTAAATATTTCTCCTCAACTAAAACGGGCAAGTTTAGAAAAGAGATCCATAACGTTTGCTAGAATGAGATTGAAACGGTGTTTGAAGCCTGGAAGAGATTTAAGGAGATAGTTAGAAAATGTCAACATAGCAAAATTGAACTCTGGATGCAACTCCAGGACTTTTGGAATAGATTGACACCAACCTCACGAAGAACATTGAGTAATGTAGCCGGAGGTCCATTGATGAAGAAGACTCTAGAGGAGATAGTCACTATTCTAGATGAGTTGTTTGAAGATGCAAATCAGTGGCCCTCGGAGATTGCTGAAAGAAGAAGATCAACTGGTGTTCATCAGGTTGATTCTAACACATCTGCGCAGGTATATCTTGATGCCATGGCAAAAGAATTAAGGAAGCTAACCTTAGCTTCAATACATAATGAGCCTCATGCAGCATGTGACATATGTGGAAGAGGACACCCTACTCATGAGTGCCAAGCTTCAATGGAGGAAGTTAATGTTGTGGGTAATTACAACTTCAATGCAATGGGTCATAAGCACCCCAGGTTTTCATGGAGTTCACCTGGGGGTACAGAAAATGCATGGCAACAAAATAACTCGAGATTTCAAGGAGCTCCTAGTTTTGGGAATCAGCCGAGGCCTCAATTTCAGCCTCAACAGCCAATTCAGTCTAGGTTAGAAGATCTTATTAAGTTATTTATTGTCAAGACTGATGAAAGATTAGATTCTCATGAGGCAGCTATCAAAGAACTTGGGACATGTTTGCGTAACTTGGAGAGACTAGTGGGACAAATTGCAACTATATTATCTGCTAGAAAAATCAGGTACTTTGCAAGCTGATACTGAAAAGAATCACAAAGAAACGGTAAATGTTGGGACCTTGAAAAGTGGACAAGTGTTGAAAGATCACACACCAATTCACAAAGAAGCTGCGCCTGAAAAAGAAAGCAGGAAGGAGGTGAAAATTAAAGATGATAAAAAGACTGAAAAGAAGAAAGGTAAGAAGGGAGTAGAGAAAAAGAAGGAGGAGGAAACTTCAAAAAGGGGGGAATCTGATGATGTGAGCAACCACATGCCTGATCTACATTTTTCCCAAAAGCTCTATAGAGAAAAGTCGGACAAGCAATTTGAGAAATATTTTCATATGCTGAGACGGGTTAATGTAAACTTGCCATTCACTAAAGTTCTCTCACAAATGTCAGCTTATGCAAAGTTCATAAAAGAGATCCTTACGAAGAAGAGAAAGATAGAAGAGACCAAGGTGGTTAAGCTCATAGAGCATTGCAGTGCAATCCTATAATACAAGCTACCACAAAAGTATGGAGATCCAGGGAGTTTTACAATACATTGCTCTTTAGGCACTCTTAACTTTGATAAATCTTTGTGTGATTCTGGTGCCTCAATTAATCTAATGCCTTTGTCTATTTACAGAAAGTTGGAGAATGAAATTGGAGAGATAAGGTCAGCACCAATATCATTGCAGTTGGCCGACCAAACAACGATAATACCCGAGGGGATAGTAGAAGATGTCTTAATGCGGGTAGATAAGTTCGTATTTGCGGTGGATTTCATAGTGGTAAAGATGGAGGAGAAAATAGAGATACCCCTAATCTTAGGAAGACAATTCTTAGCAACAGGTAGATCAATATTAGATATACACAATAGAAAACTCATGTTGAGAGTGGGTGATGAGACCGTAACTTTTGAGATGAAAGTAGAAACGGCGGTGAAAAAGGAGAAGCCAGTTGCAAGTGTAGAGTGGAAAGTGAAGGGCGTGAAAGAGAAGACCCCAGTGATAGAAAAAGACAAGTGTGGGGTGTACCCCTAGAAGGCTGAGAAGAAGTAGTCTGTGTGGATGTGTGCATTGGTTCGGGTGTGTGGAATGGAGCCCGACTTCGACTCAGACCCCGACTTAAAATTCAGGAAAGTTTCTTCTACCTTATGCTTTTTAATTGTGTGTTATGAGGACATGCCACAACTTAAAGTGTGGGGGTGGGGGATAATTGTTTGTTGTATGTATATGTGTTCGTTTTTTTGTAGTTACAAAAAAATTAAAAAACCATAAAAGTTTTAAAATTTTTGACTTTCTCGACGATGGATATCAGTCGACGGGTTTCTTGGGGGATAAAAGTCGAAAGACAAATACAAAAATATTTTTGTTTGTTAGGTATTATAACAATTCCCCATTAGTTTTTCTTTGGGCCACAGTTCTTTTCCAAGGGTTTTGTTTGAACCGATAGTAGTTAGTTTTTAGTTTTGTTAGGAGTAGGAAACCTTGTGCCTTGATTTGAATTGGAAGCCATGTCTCTTGACTTTGTTGTGTCTTGAGAATAGTGAGTGCTTTAGATGTGACACTTAGGCTTAGTTTTTGACTCTTGCATAAGTACTTTAAATTGTATGATCTTAACTTTGCTTAACTACTTTGACTAAAGTGTCTTGATAGTCCAATCTTGAGTGAGTTATGTGCCATGTGGGTATGAGATTTTGTGTTATTCTGTGCATTGTATTTGATGTCTAGAACTTGCCCCGTGTGTTTGCAAAGAGAAGTAATAGTTTAATTCAGTCTTGGAAGTAATATAGGCATTTCTTTGTTGAACCAGCTATATAGTTTACCTACCAAAATGCTATGTATCGTAGTTAACCCCGTTGAGCCTGTAATCCTGTTTCTTCGGCAACCACATTACAAGCCTTAACCATTTGATTGAATTGACTGTCTATTTGAACCTTGTACCTCTCATAAGCACTTAAAATTGTTATGAACTTTGTAAAAGTTGAAGTGTGGGGTGGTTGGTTTGGCTTTTGAGTGGAACTAATGAAATTAAGGAGAAAGGTGCACTATTCTAAAAAGATAAGTAAGAGCCACTTGAATTGAAAAAGAAAGACAAAAATAGTTATCTTGTTGTGCAAAATACTCATTGATAAGTGGTAACTCTGGATGTAACTGTGCTTAAATAATTTGGGAGTTGATGTATATTGACGTGAAGGTGGAGTTTTGGTTTGACATAAGTGTGGGGTTGTGAATGTTAAAGGGTATGTATTAAAGTGCTTAGGGAGGTGTAGTCACTCTTATATCTCAATATATCCTGCATGTCCTGCAGCCTACACTACAACCAATTAAAGTCCTACTTGATCCTTGACTGAATGAGCTGGATTAGTAGAGTAGTACATAATGGGCAAGCCTATGGTTCATCTTTTGTGGCATATGAATGTTGTTTCTGAAAGTGAGTGAATTCTTTCTATCTTGAGTTCCTAAGTGTTCTTAACTTTTATTGTGTATGGAACTACTCTCTATTGTTGTGTGAGGGCACCTGATTCATGAAGGAAATGTGTTGTCATTGACCTCTATATTTGAGTAAGTGAGTGGGTTTTGAATAATGCGTGGTACTTTTGAGTCAATTCCTGAGGTAAAGATGTTACACTATTGTGCTTAGTCTATTTTAAATATTCTTGGTGTGATGAGTTAGGAGAGTTATTTAAAAAAGGTCGTGTCTATATAAAGTGTGGTTTGATTGCTCGAGGACGAGCTATGGTTTAAGTGTAGGGTGTTGATGGTAAGCTATAATCTCGTGTTTTAGTCGCTTGTTACACTCCAATTTACTGCACGTTAATAGAGTTTGCGCTTTAATCGATAGTGTTTTGCACTAATTGTGTATTTTATGCCTTGTAGGAGGATTTCGAGCTATATAAATGTTATGGAGCTAATTAGAGTGATTTGGAGCTTTGAAGTCAGAGTAAAAGCCTAAGGAATTAAGTCGGGATCGCGTTCGGGGATCAAAAACCACGTCTAGATATCAAATACGCACGAAAAATCCGTACTCAGAGAAAGGGCCACTACCGCGGCGCGTGGGGTGGCACGTGGGGCATCACGCCTATGCATTTTTCCTGCAGTCTGTCAGAAACAACTCTCTGGATTTCTCTACTAATGCCCTGCATGGCGTGTCGCCCCATGAGGCGTGCCTGTGCTTTTTTTACAGAGTATTTTCCAAATTCGCATAGGAAAGGGTGTTTTCGTCCGGGCCCGACCCTACTAAGTATAAGTACATGGGAAAAAGATATTTTAGGAACTTTTTTTTTTGACACATCTTAGACCTAAGTAAGCCAACGAGGAGGTGGAGAAGCAAGATCTTAAGAATTTCATCATTCAATCCTCACTCAAGACAAGGGTTTGGATTGTTTTATGTTTTCCTTAAAGTTAAACATTGTTATGATGAATTACTCTATATCAATGGAGTAGTCCTCTTTAGGGTTTGATTAATTTGGTGTATTGATACTTGTTTGTGGATAAGTAACTCTAGTTTTATGTATTGAATCGTTTTGTATGTTTTAACTATTGAATCTATATTCACTTGTTCATGAGAGGCATAACTTGTGATATTGTTGCATTATATTATGTTGGTTGAAGTCTTTAATTCTTCTTACTAATCGGAAGAGGCTGGTTGAATTGTTGATTAAACTTAGTTAAGAGGATAATCGAGAGAGGTTTTCCTAAAGACCAATCCACTACAAATTCGTGCATATCTTCACGTGCTTAACATTGGTTCATCTTGAATTTGGAAAGTTGGATTAGTTCCTTAGGCTTAAATTAAGGAACGATTCGTGGCTTTGATGTTGTTTTGTGTGATGTTAAGCCTCGAGTAGGTCTGTGTCATATTTTGGGATTGGTTGATGTGATTGAACGGGGTCTCGGGGGCCTCGTGTGTGTTTCGGATCTGGTGTTTTTTCATCTGCGAAGGGTTTGTCCGCAGATTTGGAGCTGTAGATACCAAGCCATAGGTGCGTCCAGTGTTGCACAGGTTCAAAAGTTGGGCCTGACAGAGGAAGTCCGCAGATACGGGCTCAGGACCGCAGATCTTGTGCAGGAGCGGTAGGAGTCTGCACAAGCAGATTTGCAGGTGTGAAGGAGGATCCGCATAAGTGGAAGGTTGGACGATGCGGCCCATTTCTGCATAAGCGATTAAGTGATCGCAGGTGCAAGTTTGCTGGACAGAATATTATGTCGAGGGTGTGATCATTTTTCTCATTTCTGGAGTTGTGGAGCTCAGTTGGAGACGATATTTGGAGGATCTTTTATCCCAATTGAAGGGGTAAGCAATCCTTCATCAATTTAGGTGTTAGATATTGATTACCCATAGATTATTACACCTAATTGACATGCATTAAAGGTGAAATGTGGGAGTTTTTGGACTGTGATATTGGAGAGTAAGATTTGACAATTTGAGGATTGATTTGAGGTTGGAATTGGATGCAACACATATATTTGGACTCGTATCTGAATGGATGTTCAAAATTTATGAGTTTGGTCGGGTTTCGGAGTGCGAGCACGAGGTTGACTTTTGGGGTGGACTTTTTAATTTTGGTTAAAGATCTTAGCTTTATCATCTGTAATTGTTTCCTATGGCTTTTATTGATGATATTAAGTTATCTTGGCTAGATTTTAGTCGTCCGGAGGTAGATTCAAGCGGGAAGGCTTCCTAGAGTACTGATTTAGCTTGCTTGAGGTAAGTATTTTACCTAAACTTGGTTGAGGCACTAGTTTCCTGAGTTATTTCTGATTGCTACGTGCTATGGGTGGCGCACGTATGTGGGTTGAGCCTATGTGCGTGCACCATGGTTTTTATTCATGCTCGGGGTAGTGCTTAAGCCATGATATGCCTTGAGTTGATTGTTAAGCTTCATGTTGTGATGTTTCTCCTATCCGTACCCCTTTTGTGAGCTATTTGTACCATGTTTGAGGTTACATATAGGTTAATCTCCTAATTGAACCTGATAAATTGCTATTTTCATGATGTAATTGTCTGATTGAGCTGTAATAGCACACTTTGCATATGCCTACACCATAGCATGTCACTTATACCAGTCCAGGAGCATGAAACTTGCTGTTTATTGATCATGTACATGTATTCTTGTATATTTGCTTTCTGCGTGATATGAATTGGACCAGTAGCCTCTTACCACACCGGGCGGATTGTGATACTGAGCTTGTGACAACGCCGAGCCGATTGTGATATTGAGCATGTGACCACGCTAGGTGGGTTGTGATATTAGCACGCGAGTTGTCCGTGCGGATCCGCGATATTGATATTATTAGCACGTGAGTTGTCTGTACAACACATGAGTTGTCCGTGTTGTTGATATTATTAGCAAGTGAGTTATCCGTGCAGCACGTGAATTGTTAGTGCAGCGTGTGGATATGGATCTATCCCCCTAGGCTCACCCTCTCATGTTCCTTCTTGATGGTGTACACGCGGTTGGAGGAAAACTTATCAGTAGTTTGGTACAATTATAGAAGTTCTGAGGAAAAGCTGGCCAGTGTTTGATTTGGTTATTGCATTTCATCTTTTCTTGCAATTTTCTTGATTGATTACCTGATTTATTTGCATATCTTTGTTATATGCTGGATTGTTACTGAGCAGAGTATGTTAAGAAATTATGTCCATCAAGGTGGCTCTTTTTGAGATTTATGATTTGATCGTAATATTGTTTTGTACTTGTTGAATTTATGAGTTGTGCAGGTAATTAGCGAGTATCATTTATAATTCTTGCTTCTTTTACCTCGCCGAGGTTAGTTATGATACTTGTTGAGTACATGGGGTCGGTTATACTCATACTACACTCTGCACTTAATTATGTAGATCCAGGTGTTGGACCTATGTAAGGCCCCGTAACATTTTTCCTAAAACCCCGGATTTCCGTGATGCCAAAGTAGGCGTAGAGGTTAATATTTGAACTTTTTGGATTGAATAGTGCTCTGGGAGTTGAAGGAAAATATTGGGCAGAAGTACGCATTTTTGCGGCCGCAGAACCACTCTGCGGACCATAGATTGGTCGCGGAGTAGGGCAGATTTCTGGAGCATTTTTTATGCCTAATTTCGCGGCCATTATGCGACCGCATAACCGTTTCGCGGGCCGCATTCTTGTCGCATATCCCGCCTTGGGATTGTTTGGAGGGAGGTTATGCGGTGCACTATGTGACCACAGAACCGTTATGCGGTGCATTATGCGACCGCAAAACAGGTCTGCGGGCCGCATAGTGACCGCAGACCAGATCAGTTCCTTTCCAGTTCTGGCCCCTATTTTCGCAGTCATTTCGCGGACCGGATAACCACTATGCGGTCGCATATGCGACCGCAGAACCTATTCCGGAGCTTCAATTTTGGAATTTTTTAACCCGACCCTATTTCGTTAAAACACATCCCATGGACCATTTTGATGATATTTTCTGATATATTTAGAGTGAGAGAGAGAGAGTCCTTGAGGGAGAAGTGATCTTCATCACATTGCTATTCAATTCTCACTTAAAATCTTGAAGATTATCAAGAGAGGCACCTAGGTCTTCTTCCTAAGAGGTAAGATTCTATCACCCAAACTCTTAAATTCAAAATGTAACTAGAATGGGCCATTAGTAAGGTAATTCATGGGGATGGGAGTGCTTACCTTGCATGCATGTATCCTTGTAGTATGTGGAAAGATTGTGAGCTAAAAATGATATAGAATGGGTTGGGAAATTATGGAATCTTCCACAAAAAGGGGCTTAAAAGATTGATGCACACCTAGTGTTTGATTATATGCTCAAATGAGCTAAAACCATGTTCATCTTCCTAAATTTGGTTCAATTTTGTTATATTGCTAAAATAGATTGAAGTTTCTAATATTCTGGAACATCTTAGAGTTTTAAGAGGCTCAATTGAGGTATGTTGGCTAAACCCCCTTCTTCTTAGAATCGAACCCCACGGTGTTCATGTAATTAGAGTAAGCCCTTGATCATTGTATAATTGGTGATTTCTAATGTGTATGTGTTGAAGGATGTAAGTTCAATATTTATTCTAAATGATTCATCATGTCATCTTGTTATTTGAGGATGTGTTCAAAATGTGAAATATGTGCCAGCAATGTTAAGACTTCATGTCAAGATCAAAATAAAGGTTGTTATGCCAAATTGTATGAAAAGCCTCTATGTGCCTAAAACTCCCAAATTACTCATATGTGAATTTAACGTCTTGAATGAGAAGCCTTATTGTTGTTGATAATAATAATGTTGGAATGTGGAAAAGAACTTGAATTATGAAATACGGCCTAGTGCCAAGAATAGCTTTATAGTTGGGGCCGCTCGTGCCATTGTATTGAAAGCATAGGAAAGAAATATGAATTGAAATGACTGATTGAATATGGGTGATGTCTCAAATGAGATGGCCTAGTCAATCGGGCCGAGATCGGACTCCGTGTAAGAATACAGTGGTATTGTGGATGAAATTGTTAAAATGCTTGATGTCTCAAATGAGATGGCCTAGCCGATTGGGCTGTTATCGAACGCCATGCCGTACAGATAGTGGTACTGTGCTGGAAATTATAATGAAATTGTGGTAATGTCTCAAATGAGATGGCCTAGCCGATCGGGCAGTGATCGGACGCCATGCCGCACACATGGTGGTACTGTGCTAGAAATTATAATGAAATTGTGGTAATGTCTCAACTAAGATGGCCTAGCCGATCGGTCCGAGATCGGACTCCGTATAAGAACACGGAGGTATTGGGAATTATGGAATATCGGTACTAAAGGTCACCCAACCTAATAATATGGAAATTGACTTGAAAACGTATATGATCCTTAACTTGTTGTTCTAATATTATTTGATTCTTGACTGTCCCTCTTGTATTATTATTCATTCTATTGAGTTGGTGTTTAGCTTTACATACTAGTGTTATTCGACGATACTAACGTCCTTTTGCATGGGGCGCTGCATCTTTAAATGGATGCATATGGTTACATAGCTGATAGTGTTGATCACAGATAGTGCTGCATCCTCTTCTCAGCGGACTCGGTGAGCCCCATTTCATTCAGGGGTCAAGTATTGCACCTTTTGTTTATATTATGGTCACTTTTTGAGGTATAGTCGGGGCCTTGTTGTCGGCACCATCTTCACTCTCTTTGTATCTTTAGAGTCTCCGTAGACACATGTGGGTTGTATATGGGTGTTGGAAATGTTAAACAAGTTATGTTGTGTTTGATCACTTGTTCCACTCGAACTATAAGAATTGTGTATTTTGAGACTTAAAGGCGCAATGCCTAATGAAATGATTTAGGATTGTATGAATGAGATTCCTGCTGTATAATTAATGAAATCACATCTTTTCCTGATCATGGGTTAATTGGGTAGAAAGTATCTAACACGCTTTCTCAGCTGGGTTCACTCAGTTGAGCGCCGGTCGTGCTTCCCGAGGATGGAGCGTGACAACCTAGCCACCAGTAGCCAAGCTTTATTGTTGTATATCTTGAATAGACGAGGTAGAGCTGTATCTCAACCGCTGTCTCGGCTCAAATCTAACCAAAATCGACTTAATAACATCAAATAATGCAAGAGAAATAAATTCCAATAAATAAAGTTATAATCTTTGCACAATTCCTCAAAAGTCAACAAAGGTCAACCTCCATCCCGGCCGGTCTAGACCCGGGTCCAAGGGTAGATTTTGAATATTCATAATCCTATGAGTACATATATGTGTTTTGTTCCAAAATCTGAGTCCAATTGGACTCTCAAATGCCAAATTTTCATTTCTAGAACATAGATAAAGTTTCTCAAAATTTCACTTTGATTCTCATAATTTTGATGTTAAATATCATATATAATCACGTAAAATAGTTGGAAATTAATCGAAATCACTTACCCAATGATTGTAGATGAACATCCCTCTTCAAAATTGCCTCCTACCAAGTCTAGGGTTCAGAGATATGAAATTGAGGCTAAAATCCCAACTCTCATCTTTTATGTTCAGTCGCAGGTATCGCAAATGCGACCCGGGGTTCGTATATGTGAACCCCGCAAATGCGAAGAATTATCGCAAAAGCAAAAGCCCTCACACTCCTGCTGACGTCGCAAATGCGACAAAATGTTTGCAAATGCGAACAAAGAACACATCGCAAAAGTGACCTAATGATCGCAATTGCGATCACTGCCTAGACCAGATCCCCATCGCAAAAGCGAACAAAAAGTTCAGAAATGCAAACGTAGCAGACCCCAACCAATCTACAAACATGAACCCTTCCTCGCAATTGCAAGAATCGCAAATGCGAGACCTCAAGCACCTGTGCAAAACCAGCATGACTAAAACTCTTTCGAACACTCTGAAATGCGTCTGAAACTCACCCGAGCCCTCGGGCCTCCAAACCAAATATCAAAACAAGTCTAAATATATAATACGAACTCACTCGCACGATCAAAATACCAAAATAACATTCGAAACCATGAATCGGATCTCAAAACACATGAAATCTACAGTGAAACTCAAGAACTTCTAACAACACAATCGCACGTCTGATTCCTATCAAATCAACTCGGAATGACGCTAAACTTTGCAGAAGAGTTCCAAATGAAAAAAAGAACTTATTCCAAGTCCCAAAACGGAAATCCAAACACAATAGCTATGAAGTCAACCTAAGGTCAAACTTATCAAAATTTTAAGCTTTTAAATTGCCAACTTTCGGCAAAACAAATATTAACCTAGGGGCCTCCGAATTCAATTCTGAGCATACGCCCAAGTCCAAAATCATGATACGAACCTGCCGGAGTCGTCAAAATATGTTCCGGGGTTATTTTCACAAAAGTCAAACCTCGGTCAACATTTTTAACTTAAGCTTCTAAAATGAGAATCACTTACCTAAATAAATCCAGAAACATCTGAAAATTAAATCCGACCAAGCATGCAAGTCATAATACATAATATGAAGCCACTCAAGACCTTGAACCACTGAACATGATGCTAAAGCTCAAAACGACTGATCGGGTCGTTATATTATGAACCTAGAGCTCTCATACAACTTGTCACGACCCAAAATCACACCTTAAGGATCGTGATGGCACCTAGTCTCTAAGACTAGGTAGGCCTAACACATGATGAGATTAACAGACTTAAACCATTTAACTATTAAATAAAAGCTAAAAAATGACATAACGTAGTTCAAAATGATCAACAGTCATACATCACAAAATACGAAGTACAGATTCATAAGCTCTTATGAGAACACACTAGAATCTCAAAAACAGATCACTGTTTTGGAATACAATTAACAGTAATAAGGAAAACAACAGAAGGTGACTCCAAAGTCTGTGAACGATAATAGCAGGTATACCTTGAATTCTCCACAATATCTAGATCAACTTACTAGCGATCGGCTCGAACCAATATACCTGGATCAGCACAAAAATGTGCAGAAGCGTAATATGAGTACACCGCAATCTGTACGTAGTAAGTATCAATACTAACCTCGGTGTACTAGTGACGAGGTTTAAGTCAAGACACTCACTAGACATATAACCTGTGTAGAATATCAATATAAAACTAACAAGGAAAGCATAATCAATAAATGGAAACAAAGAGTAAATATGGGGTAACTCGGCGAATTAACCAAAACAAGTAAATAACAAGGTAAAATCAATTAAGGGAAACAATACATGTTCAAAACGTCAAGTCGTTCCAGCACAAGATTTACAATAAAAATTACCCCGATGTATGTCACGACCCAGAATCCCAACTTCAGGGGCCGTGATGGCGCCTAACATCTACTTTCTAGGCAAGCCAATGTTAAATAATAAATTTTTTGTTGTTAGAATTTAAAACAGCATAACCGTAATAATTAAAGTTTAACAAAAATGAATTACATAAGATAAATCCATATCATATCATGGTCTAGTCTATTCCTAGAAATCTGGTATCGCCAGTACATGAGTAACTAGAATACTGCAAATAAAGTCTGAACGAAATACAACTGTTTGAAATAAGATAAACAACAAGGACATATTAGATAGGGACTTCAGGGACTTCGAATGCCAACAGCTCTACCTCAAGTCTCTTCATGTAAGTTGATCCAGTCAAGAACTCCTCTACACGCCACTGGGACCAACACCGGTATCAGTACAAAAAGTGTATAAGTGTAGCATAAGTACAACCTACCCCATGTAATATGTAAGTGTCGAACCTAACCTCGACGAAGTAGTGATGAGGATATGAAAAGACACTCACAATAAACATGTACGAATAGTGGTAATGGAATATAGAAATATAGATAAAACAGAAAACTCATATAAACGGACCTGAAGGTCAACTACTAGAGGGCCCCAGAATAACATAATCTCAAATCTCATTTCACAATACCGAGAATAAACTCTACAGCTACAAACAACTACAAAACATCAAATCTATTGTGGCGTGCAACTCGATCCCAAGTTTCAACACAATATCTTTTACAGCGTGCAGCTCATTTTAAATATTATATCATATCATTTATTGTTGCGGCGTGCAACCCAATCCTCCAATATCAATTCATTTCAGTACCATTGCGGCGCGCAACCCGGTCCCCCAATATCAATTTATTAACATAAACAACTCAACTTCACTATTTAAGAAATATCAACACAACCGAGAAATGAAATTTGCGAAGCAATAAGGAACTACTAGTACAAACGGAGAATAGCCAATACTTCGTAATCCCAAACCTTGAAAAAATGATAATACCGAAATAGCTAGATGGATCACATAAAAGGAATGATGACATAAAGTTCTTCACGTAATATAACAGCAGTAAAAGCAAGTAAAACATAAGACAATGAAAATATACAATAGATGCAGTTAGAAGCATGTAGCAGGTAAGCAGATATTGAGTGAGAAATGAACGATTCGATACAAGTAACAACTAAATAACAAATAACAAGTAAAGCGTGGATAACAAGTAAGAACATGTAGCAACTAAGGCATGTAATAAGATATAACATGGAATAAAAGAAGGCATAAAGGTAAATAGCCCAACCCGGCATGCTTTAACCCCACGACGACGCATCTACACTCGTCACCTCGCATATACGTTGTTTCCCCACATAATTCACATAACAAATAAACTAACAAGTCCTAATTCCCTTAAGTCAAAGTTAGACATGACACTTACCTCACTCTGCAACAAAATCAATCAACCAACTACGACCTTGATTTTCCAAAAAGCCTCCAAACCAACCAAATCTAGCCAATTATCGATCAAACAATTCAAAATAAGCTTTTAAAACCTACATGCGAATGAAAAAGCTTTAATCTTTGATGAATTTGAAAAAGTTAACAAAAGTCAACCTTAGTCTCGCTTGGTCAAAATTCGAGATCCGGACCAAAATCGGATTACCCATTCACCACTGAGCCCCGTTATGTGATTTGTTTCGAAATTCGACATCAATTTGAGGTCTAAATGTCAATTTTGCGAAATTCCCAAATTCCACCAAAATCCCTAATTTCTACCATGAAAATCCTAGATTTGATGTTAAAAACTCATGAAAAGCAATGGGTAATCGAAAGAAAGTGGATTAGAGTTGCTTACCAACCATTTTGGAAAGAAGAAATTCTTAAAATATCGCCTCTAGTGTGTTTAGGCTTGAGAAATGGTGTAAAATGAGCTAAGTCCTGTTACCCCCCTCCCCTTTATTTACCCAGCGAACACTACAAATGCGAAGCACGGATCGCAAATGCGATCAGCGCGTCAAAAGCCATGAAGTCGCAAATGCGACATAACCTTCGCATCTGCAAAGGCCACCCCATTCGCATATGCGAGCCAAACTTCGCAAATGTGAAGCTACCCAATGTAACACTGCATCGCAAATGCGATGCCAGAGTCGTAAAAGCGAACACATCACCCGTTGCAAAAGAGACTCTTTCGACGCAATTAGCAATGAAATAGTCCCCAGCCCATGCTCGCAAATGTGAACTATTGTTCGCAAATACGAGCCAAACC
Source organism: Nicotiana otophora (assembly GCA_000715115.1). NCBI lineage: Eukaryota > Viridiplantae > Streptophyta > Magnoliopsida > Solanales > Solanaceae > Nicotiana > Nicotiana otophora. The sequence continues at coordinate 190,267 of AWOL01S0004487.1, read as the reverse complement.
TCGCATTTGAGAGATCTGCAACGGAAACTCACCTAAGCCCCTCGGGCTCCAAACCAAACATGCACACAATTGTAATAACATCATATAAACTTGTTCGCTAATTAAAACCATCAAAATAACATCAAATAATAAGAATCAATCATCAAAACTCATAATTTTCAACTTGAATGTTCATTTTCACAATTTTTCACATAACGCGCCGAAATGCGCTCGGGTCACCCCGGACCTCAAGTGTGTACAAGCCTAAAAACAACATACGAACATAGCGGAATTGTCAAAATACCGATTCGTGATTGTTTTCCAATATTGACCAGTCAACTCAAGTTCCATTTTAAGCCTAAAATCACTTTTTCTTCAATTATTTATGTAAAACCTATCTGAAAAATGACACCGACCACACACGCAAATCAAGAAACTTAAAATGAAGCTAATAGAGGTCTTGGAATATGAAAATAAAGGCTAGTACTCAAAATGACCTATTAGGTCGTCACGTTCTCCACCTCTAAAAGAAATGTTCGACCTCGAAAGGACATAGAAAAGTACCTGGACTAGTAAAAAGGTGGGGGTAACTACTCCGCATATTAGACTCAGACTCCCACGTAGCCTTCTAGATCAGATGACCCTTCCATTGCACTGTTATAGAAGGAAAACTCTCGGATCTCAACTTACAAACCTGCCAGGCTATAGTAGCCACCGGCTCTTCCATAAGTCAGATTTTCATCAAGTTGCACCGTGCTGAAGTCCAAAACATATGAACTGTCCTCATGGTACTTCCGAAGGATGGAAATGTGAAATACCGAATGTACCCCTGCTATGCTAGGATTCAATGGAAGCCTATAAGCAACCTCCCCAAGTCTCTCCAAGATTTCAAACAGGCCTATAAGCCTTGGGCTCAACTTGCACTTCTTCCAAAACCGTATCACGCCCTTCATAGGCAATATTCAGAGGAGAACCTTCTCACCCGCCATATAAGGTACATCTCGAACCTTCCGGTCCGCATAGTTCTTCTGCCCATACTGAGCTGTACGAAGTCATTCCTAAATTACCTTAACCTTTTCCATTGCATTTAGGACCAAATCAGTGGCCAACAATCTAGCCTCTCCAGGATCAAACCAACCAATCGGTGAACGACATCGCCTCCCATATAAGGCCTCATACGGCGCAATCTGAATACTCGACTGGTAATTGTTGTTATAAGCGAACTCTGCTAGAGGTAAGAACTGATTTCATGAACATGTGAAATCCATAACACAAGCGTATAACATGTCCTCCAAGATCAAAATAGTTCCCTCGGACTGTCAGTCCATCTGAGGATGAAATGTTGTGCTCAGCTCGACCCTTGTGCCCAATTCATGCTGCACGGCTCTCTAAAAATACGATGTGAACTGCGTGCCGCTGTCAGAAATGATAGAAATGGGCACTCCGTGCAGGCGAATAATCTCATGGATGTAAATCTAAGCCAACCGCACTGAAGAATATGAAGTCTCCACTGAAATGAAGTGTGCGGACTTAGTCAACCGGTCCACAATAACCCAGACTGTGTCATATTTCCTCAAGGTTCGTGGTAAGCCTACCGCAAAATCTATAGTGATTTGATCCCACTTCCACTCCGGTATCTCCAATCTCTAAGTCAATCCGCTCGATTTCTGATGTTCATACTTCACTTGTTGACAATTCAAACACCAAGATACCCAAACAAGAATGTATTTCTTCCTCCTTTGCCACCAATAGTGTTGTTTCAAGTCACAGTACATCTTCGTGACACCTGGGTGAATGGAATAGCATGAAGGGTGCCTCCTCAAGGATCAACTCTCTCAACCCATCAACACTTGCAACATAATTCCAATCTTCAAGCTGCATAACACCATCATGACCAATCACAACCTCCTTAGCACTACTCGGCTGCACCGTACCCTTCAACACCAACAAGTGAGGATCATCAAACTAGCGAGCCTTGATACGCTCCAACAACAAAGAATATGCCACAATACAAGTAAGAACCTGGATGAGCTCCAAAACATCCAATCTCACAAACCGATTGGCTAAATCCTGGACATCCATGGGTAGTGGCCTCTATGCTACCAGTAAATATGCTAAACTACCCATGCTCTCCACCTTCCTCGGATGATATAGTATGGTGATATCATAGTCCTTCAACAACTCTAACCAACTCTGCTGCTAAAAATTAAGGTCTTTCTGCTTGAACAGATGTTGGAGACTCCGATGGTCGGTACCTCACGTGAAATGCCATATAGATAGTGCCTCTAAATCTTCAGCGCGTGGCAATGGCTGCCAACTCTAAGTCATGCATAGGGTAATTCTTCTCATGAACCTTCAACTACCAAGATGCGTAGGAAATCACCCTACCATCCTACATCAATACCATGCCAAGCCCAATGCGTGATGCATCAAAATACATGGTGTAAGATCCCGAATTTGTAGGCAACACCAACATTGAGGCTGTAGTCAATACAATATTGAGCTTCTGAAAGCTCAACTCACACTTGTCAGACCACCTAAAAAGAGCACCCTTCTGGGTCAACTTGGTTAATGGGACTGAGATAGATGAAAACCCCTCCCCGAACCAGTGATAATAACCCGCCAAACCCAAAAAGCTCCGAATCTCTGTAGCTGAAGAAGGTCTAGGCCAGTTCTGAATTGCCTCTATCTTCTTAGGATCCACCTTAATGCCCTCGAAAGATACGACATGGCCCTAAAAGGCAAACGAGTCCAACCAGAACTCACACTTTAAAACTTTGGCATATAACTGACAATCTCTCAGAGTTTGAAGTACGATCCGCAAATGTTGCTCATGCTCCTATAGACTGCGGGAGTAAACCAAAATATCGTCAATGAAGACGATCAGAAAAGAATCCAAATAGGGCTTGAACACCCGGTTCATCAAGCCCATGAATGCTGCTAGGGCATTATTCAAGCCAAATGACATCAGTAAGAACTGGTATTGACCATACCGAGTCCGAAAAGATGTATTAGGGACATATGATGCTCTAATCTTCAACTGATGGTAGTCAGATCTTAAGTCAATCTTGGAAAATACCTTGGCACCCTGAAGCTGATCAAATAAGTCATCAATCTACAGCAACGGATACTTGTTCTTGATAGTGACTTTGTTCAACGGCCAATAGTCTATACACATCATCATCGTTCCATCCTTCTTCTTCACAAACAATACCGATGCACCCCAAGGCGAGGCACTCGGTCTAATAAATCCCTTATCAAGCAAATCCAGCAACTGCTCCTTCAATTCCTTCAACTCAGCTGTGGCCATATGATATGGTGTGGTAGAAATGGGCTAAGTGCCTGGAACCAAGTCGATGTAAAAGTTGATATATCTATCGAGTGGCATCCCCAACAAATCTGTAGGAAACACCTCTGGAAAATCACGTACAATTGGTACTAAATTCATGGAAGGAACTTCTGCACTAGAATCACGGATATGGGCCACATATGCCAGACACCCCTTCTCGACCATACGTTGAGCCTTAATATAATAAATGACCCTAGTAGTAGAATGGACAGGAGTCCCTCTCCACTCTAATCGAGGCAACCCCAGCATGGCTAATTCCACAGTCTTGGCATGAGATTCCAAAATAGCATGACAAGGTGACAACCAATCCATGACTAAGATCACACCAAAACACCATATTAAGAAGTAGAAGGTCTACCATAGTATCATAACTCCTGATGGTGACCAAACACGCCCGATATACCCGGTCTACCATAATAGAATCTCCGACAGGCGTAGAAACATAAATAGGAGAACTCAAAGAATCGCGAGACATATCCAAATATGAAGAAAAATAGGATGAAATATATGAATCAGTGGAACCCGAATCAAATAGAACTGATACATCTTTGTGGAAAACAAGAATAATACATGTGATGACCACATCTGACGACTCTACCTCAGGTCTAGCTGGGAATACATAGAAACGGTGCTGAGCCCCACCACTCTGACCTCCTCCTCTCGGACGGCCTTTAACTGGATGGCCTTCACCTCTAATAGCCTGACCACCACCTATAGTTGCATGACCCCCGCTTCTAGCTGGCTGTACGGGCGGTGGAGTAACGGTGCTGGAATCATAGCACGAGTACCCTATTGTGGTCTGTCACTCATTAATCTAGGACAGTACCTCCTGATATGACCTGTGTCACCGCACTCAAAGAAACGCCACGGCTGGCCTAACTTTTGAGTCTAAGATGACCCATGATGACCTGAGTGACCATTATAGCAACTCTGTAGCGGTCGTGCACTTATAGGAGTTGAAGGTGCACTGAATACCGACTTCTTAGGATGAGACCCATAAGAACCACAACTTCCTGAAATACCGTGTGCTACCTGAAGCGCTTATTGAATCGGTCTGTGAGGGTGGCCTCTACCAAATGAACTTTGGCCTCCATATGATGCACCACTGAAACCAACAAAATGACGAGGCCTCTTCTCAGATACCACCTCTTTACCCTGACCACGAATCTTCTCGATCCGTCTAGCAATCTCTACAGCCCGCTAGAAAGAAATTTCGTCCCCAGCCTCTTTGCCATCTATAGACTGATACCAAAAGTAAGGCCATCTATGAGTCCCCTCACCATCTCCCTATCAGTAGGAATCAAGATAGCTGCATGGCAAGATAGGTCCACAAATCTGGTCTCGTACTGGGTAACAGTCATGCTACCTTATTGCAGATGCTCAAACTGGTTGCGGTATTCCTCTCTCTAAGTAAAAGGAATGAACTTCTCCAAAAATAGCTGTGAGAACTGATCCCAAGTGAGTGGAGGTAAACCTGCTGGTCTGGCTCGAATGTAATCCTGCCACCATCTCTTGGTAGAGCCGGTCATGTAAAACACTACAAAGTCGACCCTATTGGACTCCACAATACTTATGTTGCACAACACCTCATGGCAACGATCCAAATAATCATGTGGTTCCACAGAAGGTATACCACCAAAATGAATAGGAAAGAGCTTGGTGAACTTATCCAAACTTTTTAATCCCTCAGAAGACACCGTGGGCCTTTCCTCGGGCTGTGTAGCAATAATGGGTTGAACCATTCCAATTTTCAGAACCGTCAGAGTCTAATACAGGGGAGCCATCTGCTCCAGAGTGTGAGAGGCGGGAGTCTGAGCTCCTCCCCCCGCCTGAGAGACAGCTGGTGCCATAGGAAATACTCCATCTTGGGTCACATTCTCCATAAGGCCCATTAAGTGGACTAGGGCGTCCTAAAGTACGGGAGTAGCAATGAATCCCTCCGGGACCTAAGCGGGTCCGACTGGTGCGGTCTGAACAAAGATCTCCTCCTCATGTTCGATCTGAGACTCTGCAACAGGTGTTGCTGCACGTGCTCTAAGATGAGCTCTACCTCTGCCTCGACCCTGACCCCTACCCCTGGTAGTGGCTGCAACAGGGGGCTCAAGGTCCTTCCCGGTTGTGGATGATGTGTGTGTCCTCATCATTTGCGAGAGAATAAGAATATAATGGTTCATACTTTAGAGATAGAATAACGTCGCATGATAGAGAAAGAAAAAAATGAAATTTCCTTAAGCTTTATGGCCTCTAGAAGATAAGTACATATGTCTCCGTACCGATCCTCCAAACTCTACTAAGCTTTCTCATGACTCGTGAGATCTAGGCAACCTAGTGCTCTTATACAAACTTGTCAAGACCCAGAACCCTATCTTTGGCGCCGTGATGGTGCCTAACATCTACTTGCTAGGGAAGCCAATGTTAGATTATTAATTATTCATTATTGGAATTTAAAACAGCATAACAGTAATAATTAAAGATTAACAAAACAAAATTATATAAGATAAATCTATATCATATCACGGTCTAGTCTATTTCCAAAAATCTTGTGTCATCAGTACCTGAGTAACTAGAATATTACAAATAAAGTCTAAGCGAAATACAGCTATTTGAAATAAGATAAACAGTAAAGACAAATTAGAAGGGGGACTTCAGGGACTGCGAACGCTAGCAACTCTACCTCAAGTCTCCAGTTGTAAGTTGATCTGGGCAAGAACTTCTCTACATACCATTGAGACCAATACTGGTATCTGCATAATAAGTGCAGAAGTGTAGCATGAATACAATCGACCTCATGTACTCTGTAAGTGTCGATCCTAACCTCAATTAAGTAGTGACGAGACTATGACAAGACACTCACAATAAACATGTACAAATAATAATAATGTAATACAGAAATATAGATAAAAACGGAAAACCCATAAAAATGGACCCGAAGGTCAAGTACCATAGGACCCCAGAATTACAGAATCTCAAATCTCATTTCACAATACCGAGAATAAACTATACAGCCATAAACAACTACAACATATCAAATTCGTTGCGGCGTACAACCCGATCACAAGTTTCAACACAATATCTTTTACATCATGTAGCTCATTTCCAATATCATATCATATCATTTTCTGTTATGGCGTGCAACCCGATCCCCCAATATCAATTCATTTCAGTACTGTTGCGGCGCGCAACCCGATCCCCTAATATCCATTTATTAACATAAACAACTCAATATCACTATTTACGAAATATCAACACAACCGAGAAATGATACTTGCACAGCAATAAGGAACTACTAGTACAAACGAAAAATAGCCAATACTCCGTAATCCCAAAACTTGGCAAAACAATTATATATAAATAGCTAGATGGATCACATAAACGGAATGACATGATAAAGTTCTTCAAGTAATATAAGAACAATAAAAGCAAGTAAAACATGAGACAACAAAAATATACAATTAATGCAATTAGAAGCATGTAGCAGGTAAGCAGATATTGAGTGAGAAATCAACGATTCGATACAAGTAACAACTAAATAACAAATAACAAGAAAAGCATGGATAAAAAGTAAGAACATCTAGCAACTAATGCATGTAACAATATATAACGTGGAATAAAAGAAGGCATAAGGGTAAATATCCCAACCCTGCATGCTTTAACCCCACGACGGAGCATATACACCCGTCACCTCGCATATAAGCCGTTTCCCCACATAATTCACATAACAAATAAACCAACAAGTCCTAATTCCCTCAAGTCAAAGTTAAACATGATACTTACCTCACTCTGCAACCAAATAAATTGACCAACCACGGTCTTGCCTTTCAAATAAGCCTCCAAACCAGTCGAATCTAGCCAATTATCGATCAAACAATTCAAAATAAGCTTTAAAAATTACCTACGAATAAAAAAGGTTCTATATTTGATGAATTTGAAAAAGTCAACCCTGGGCTCGCTTAGTCAAAATTTAAGATCCAAAACAAAATTCGATTACCCATTCACCCTCGAGCCTGATTACGTGATTTATTTCGAAATCTGACCTCAATTTGAAGTCTAAATCTCAATTGTGCAAATTCCCTAAATTCTATCCAAATCCCTAATTTTTACAATGGAATTATTTGATACTACAAACTCATGAAAAGTAATGGGTAATCGAAAGAAAGTGGATTAGAGTTGCTTACCAATGATTTTGGGAAGAAGAAATTCTTGAAAAATCACCTCTAGAGTTTTTAGGGTTAAGAAATGGTATAAAATGAGCTAAGTCCCGTTTTCTCCCCTTTCTACACAGTTGCAGGCATCACAATCGCGAACTCTTGTTCACAATTGCGAACACTGCAAATACGATCAACGTGTCAGAAGCCCAGAAGTTGCAAATTTGACATAACATTCGTATAAGGCCACCCCTTTCGCATTTGCGAGTCAAGCTTCACAAATGTGAAGTTGCCCAACATAACATTTCATCGCAAATGCAATGCCAGAGTTGCAAAAGCGAACACAGCACCCATCGCAAAAACGACTCTTTCTTCGCAATTACGAAGACCCAGTCCCCAGCCCATGCTCGGAAATGTGAACTATTATTCGAATTTGCCAGATCTGCAACAGACACTAGTAACAGGCAATGCACCAGCAGTCCTCAAACTATCCAAACTCATTTGAAACGCAGCCGAGCCCCTTGGGCTCCAAACCAAACACACACACAAGTGTAATAACATTATATAAACTGCTAGATACCTCAAACATTCAAAATAACAAGAATCGATCATTACAACTCATGATTTTCAACTTGAAAGTTCATTTTCACATTTTTTCACATAACGCGCTGAAATGCGCTCGAGTCACCCCGGACCCCAACCAACTGTCCATACAAGTCCAAAAATATCATACGAACCTGCAAGAATCTTCAAAATACCGATCCTAGATCGTTTACCAAGAACGTTTACGGTGGACAACTCAAGTTTCATTTTAAGCCTAAAATCACTTTTTCTTCAAAATTTTACGTAACAACTTTTCAAAAAACGATACAGACCACGCATGCATATCAAGAAATATCAAATGAAGCTAATGAAGGTCTCGCAACACGAAAATAAAGGCTAGTACTCAAAATGACTTATCGGTCCATCACAATATATCATACATCATAATCACAAGTCACCCTTATGACACCGTGTGAGCTTTACATTTAAAATATTTTTCCAAAATAGATGCACGCGCATAAGCACCCTTATCTCTCCGCATGTGCATCACAATGAAGTATTCCCCCTTACTAGCAAAATGCACATAAGCCCCATTATCTCACCGCATGCGCATGCGCATCTCAATCACAACACAACAATTATCTCACACCTCACGTGCACATATACCACAACATTGCCCAAACAACAATACCAAAGCAACAACAATGTATAGCCCACGGCTCAACAACAATAAGTACAAGAATCTCAACAATAACATAAGGATACGCGGAATGAGCAACAATAAAAGTGCTTCATGTAACAAAACAAATTCCAATTCAAAGCATACTAATAGTCTAGGGTTTAATTCGGTCAATTACCACACATATGCTCATGTAACACTGATCACCTTATATACACGCCGTTCCATATAATACAATCAATGCAATTAGACCAAATCCTAAAGGATAATTTTTCTACACAAAGTGAGATAAGATACCCACCTCAATTAGGCATTCAATACTCTAAAAATGCTTTTCCCTTAAAATTCACCTTCGCTCGGATCATATCTAATAAAAAACGACTTAATAATATCAAACAATGCAAGAAAAACCAATTTTGATTAATAAAGTTAAGATCTTTACATAATTTCCCAAAAGTCAATAAGAGTCAACCTGAGCCCGCTCGGTCAAAACTCGAGTCGAAGGGTAGATCTCAACTATTCATAACCCCACGAGTCCATATATGTGTTTGGTTTTCAAATCTGAGTCCGATTCGACTCTCAAATCTTAAATTTTTATTTTTCAAAACATAGTCAAAATTCCCCAGATATTCTCTTTAAATTTCATGGATTAGATGTTAAACTCATAAATAATCATGTTATATAATCAAAATTGAGTCAAAATCACTTACCCAATAGCTTTGTATGAAAATATCCTCATAAAATCGCCTCCCACCGAGTCTAGGGCTTAAGAATATGATAAATGAGATAATGTCCCGAAATTTCAAGCTTTTGTACAGTTGTAGAAGTCACAAATACGACCTGGGGTTGACAAATATGAAACCTCACAAATGCGGAAAAACCATCGCAAATACGATGCATGCTGAACCGAGGGAGTGTCTCAAATGCGACATAGACTTCGCATTTACGAAGTCTGCCCCATCCGCAAAAGCGGTCATTTGGTCACAAAAGCGAGATGGCCCAGCCCAGACCCCCTTTGCATTTGTGAGGCTGGCTTCGCAAATGTGAAGCCTGCCATCCCACTGACCCCTTCACAAATGCGATCAATATTTCACCAAAGCGGCTCTCGCAAATGCCAACTGTTGCTCGCATTTCCTATAACTACAGTACCAACACACCAGCTGCTATGATCCTAGTCCAAACCAATCCGAAACGTGTCTGAAACTCCCCTGAGCCCCAAGGGCTCCACATCGAACATCCATACAAGTCTAAAAATATCATACGAACTCGCTCGCGCTCTCAGAACACTAAAATAACATCCGGAATCACAATTCAGACACCAAAATACATGAAAATTACAATGAAACTTAATAATCGCTAAATTAACAACCAAGCATACGATTCCTACCAAACCAACTCGGAATGACACCAAACTTTGCAGAAAAGTTTCAAATGACAAAACAGACCTATTCCAAGTTCTAAACCAAAATTCAAATCCGATAGCTATAAAGTCAACCTACGGTCAAACTTAGGATATTTCTAAATCTTTAAATTGCCAACTTTCGGCAAAAAAAGCCAATTCAACCTAGGAACCTTCGAATCTAATTTCGGGCATACGCCTAAGGTCAAAATCACCATAAGAACCTATTGAAACCATCAAAATACTGTTCCGGGTCGTTTTCATAAAAGTCAAACCCTGGTCAACATTTCCAACTTAAGCTTCCAAACTAAGAACTAATCAATCCAAATCAATCCCAAACCTCCCCGAAACGAAACCAACCATCCCGCAAATCATAAAATCACAAATATACATAGGAAAAGCTTTAAAAGGGGAAGCAGGGCTCAAATACGCAAACGGCCGGTCGGCTCGTTATATTTAGCAGATCAAAGCTGTTGTAAAGTACTCCATTCACTTTCACTTGTCCACTATACTAAAAATATATTTTCACTTTTACTTGTCCATTATACTAAATCAAGAGAAAATAATTTTTTTTTCTGTTTTACCCTTATCATTAACTACTCATTTCTAAATTATTTTTCAAGACTTTGAAAATGCTATCATTATTATGGGTAAAATTATAAAATACATACTTTATTTAATTCTTAAAGGGAGTGCAAAGTCAAAAGTGGACAACTAAAAATGAATAGAGGGACAACAACAATAACACAGTATAATCCCACTAGTGGGGTCTGGGGAGGGTAGTGTGTACGCAGACCTTACCCCTATCCTGAGGTAGAGAGGTTATTTTCGAATGACCCTCGACATCCTTCCCTCCAAGAACTCCCCACCTTACTCTTGGGGTGACTCGTACTCACAGCCTCTTAGTTGGAAGTGGAGAGTGCTTACCATCAGAGCAACCCACCTTGTCCCTCTGAAACTAGTAATGTTTTATATATTGTATCTTTACCTTGTTTTTCTCTTCTCTCCTTCCTACATTTTTATGTTTTTTTCTTTTTCTTTTTATCACTATAGACTCCGGTGAAGTATTAAAGTTGTGTTATCAACACAGAGTAAATTTCACCTATAATCATTTAACTTTGAGTTTGTAACACAAAATTATTTCTTCTTTTTTTATCTTTCGTAACATAAAAATTATTCAACTTTGAGTTTGTAATACAAAAATTACTTTTCTATTTTTTCCACATAAAAGTTATCCAATTTTGGCCAAATTAGTTAAAAAGTACATATGACATGAGTTATATATTTTATATCAGAAGTATGACATGATACTCTAAAATAAGTTAGTTACATTTATGATAATTTCAGAAACCTCCCTTCAAGTTTCACTAATCTCAATTGTGGTTTACTAAAATTTTGTTTATTTTTCTCATTTTGATTACTTTGTAATAACTTTGTTAACTCATTATTATTAATGTAAAACATATGATTTATTTATTTTGCCATCCTCTATATCTCACACAAGGTAGGAGTAAGGTCCAGACCTCACCTGCGAAACTAGATGTGGCAATTTGAGCCCAAACACAAGTTGGGCTTATTTTTAGTCCAAATTGATCCATAAGTAATTATGCTAAAATATCTTTAAAATAATATTTTTTTGTTTGATATGTTATATATAACCATAACAATAGAAAAAAAAAATCATATATAATAATTAAACAATTCATAAGAAAATAATACACATTAATTAAATCTTGGTAAGAGTTGGGCGCATTGGGCTATGACCCATATTTTAGCCAAACTTGACCCAACTTATCTCAGCCCAAGTTACTTTTGGGCGGGTCAATGGCCCGTCCATTTATAAACTTAGCCTATTTTAACCCGCACATTTATTCTCCTATGCGGGACCACACTGGGTATGTTGTTATTGTTATTGTAATTTATACACACTTGTTTAGTGAATTATATGATCACCCTTTTAATTTAGCAGAAGAGCCATTGTTAGAGCATCAACTTCAAGTTGTTACAAAAATATTAAATACAAAGATGAACGTAATTTCATAAATCACGAGGGAGAGTAGTGTTGCGAAGTATCATGCCATGTCATATTTTCTATAAAATTAATTTATTACATTTAATATGTTTTGTTAAGCTAACTAGCTATTTTGGAATGTCATATCATAATTTCAGTATAAAATATAAAAATTCAAGTGATATTTACTTTTTAGTTACTTAGCCAAAATTGGATAATTTTTATATGACAAAAAATAGAAAAATAATTTTTGTGTGACAAACTCAAATTTGAATCACTTTTATATGAGAAAATAAAAAATTAATTATTGTATAAAAATTAGAAAAGTAACTTTTATCTTATAAACTCAAAGTTGAATCACTCTGCCAACTCAAGAGGAGTCGTGGCATGTTCTCTTTGACTGTGACTTTGTTTGATCTCTGTTTTCCCGCGCCTTTATTGAATTTGTTTTTGCTTTCTTCATCTGAGACTGAAATGGAAACTCTGCCTCTGTATTTGTATAGAGAGAGAGGTCCATGCAAAAGTGTTACTCCTATATGGATTCACAGTGTTAAAGAGATAGAGACTAGAGGAGAAATGGGGGAGGAGAAGTTGAGTTTAGAGAGAGAAGATGATATAGATAAAGAGGCAGTTGAAGAAAAGGGTTGTAAGGGTACTAAGGTAAGTGGAAAAGAGGAAGGAGGAATTGTAATGGACACTCCGGAGAGGAATAATAACCAGATCTCAACAACTCCCTTCTCCAAAAGCAATTTTTGAATCGCATTGACCAGTTTACTTGGTTTTTTTCTTACGTTAAGGGGATTTAACAATTTAAATATAACAAAGAATATTCGTTGTTGCCCTATTTGCACAGTGCAATTGAACCCCCTTCCATCAACTTAGCTCCACCTATGGTTATCAGTATATTTGCAAAAAAGTTGATCTGTTTTGTTTTGTTCTTGCTTTTTTTTTTAATCTTCTTATGTCATTTGCCAGTGCAGACTCGTATTTGGTATTTGATTTGAATATTTGGATTTCTGGAAGGCTTTATCATTGGTCACTTTGCTTTACAACTTTTCCTGGGCTTGCATGTCTTGCGAGTTTTAATTTTTTAAGTTTTTTGATTTATTTCCAGTGCGGACTGATGGGAATAAAACGTCCATTTCTTTTTCTCTTCTCTAAATAATCATCGGTTACCAATGTCATTTAACCTTCTGTTTTCAATTCATTGTCGGGAAGTTGTTGTGTGTGTGTGTGCGCGGGTGCTCATGCAAATTTGGTAAAACTAATTTGACCTTCAACTGTAAATTCATCTTATTGAGGGTTCTTTCTTACCACTGTGCCTTTCACTGTCATTGTTTTCCTCACTATGTAGTGTTAGGCTGTTAGCAGGCATTGTGACTTTTTATTTTTTCTCAGCTGTTTGTCTTGATTGTTTTGAGCAATTAACCTTTTCTATCTAATCCCAAGTAAATATCATTTGATATTTTCTCCGGCTTGACTTGTTTGGATGATTCTCAGTGAGCTACGACAGAGTTAAACTTACTTTTAATGACTGGCTTTGCTAAAATCTTCCATTTCCAAAGTGAAAGCTAAATAGGCAGCCAGTTTTATGTGTCTTTTCTGGAAATTGACCATTTTGCCGGACTCTCTAGTACTGTTTTAGATAGACTTTTGGAGACATAATTGTTAAGTTCAGGTACTTATAGATTATATGCATGTGTACTAGAAAGCACCTGCTTGGCAAGCCGGAGTCTTTGAGTATGACTAGCAACTAGAGCAAATTCTTCTTTGCTGACTCCAACTAACTTGGAAATGAGGCACAATAGTTGTTCTATGCATGTGTACTGGAGAAATCAATCTTAGCAAATAAACTCATTTGTATGCAATTGAAAAAGAGAGGGAATGAATGAAGTTCATTTTCTCAATTATGTATTCTTATGTGTCTACTATCCTTGACATTAACTTGATATTTGCTCTGTCATTGTGCTTGAGGAGCAAATGATGATAAAGAGTATGTTGTGCTGATATTGTTGTTGATTGAGAAAGAGAAGGAACAAATAAAGCACATCTCCCTATTTGTGCACATTACACGTCTACTATTTTTGACGTTAAATCGCGAATTCTTTTCTACTTGTGCAGAGGAGCAAATGATGGTAAATAGTATGTTGTTCTGCAGTTGTTGCATTTTTCAAATTTTACGCTGTAAGCTTGTTCTTCTTTTTGAGGCCTTTCTCTTTCTTGCTGACGATGATTTCTTTTTCCCTCTGCATGCAGGATTCTCCTGTTCTTAAATTCCTTAACAACGTAACCTCTCGCCCATAATGCCAGTTAAGACTGTTCAGATCACTCAGCCATTCCATTCCCTTAGTTTTGCATCTGTTCCATCTGTGTTCTCTTCACCCCATGTAAGCTCCATAAGGGGATCTAGATTCTTAAGAAGGTAATACAATATGGGTTTTTATCCAGTTTTTCAATTCTGATTCTCTTCCACAGAATTGTAACCAAATTGGAGCAGACCTAGTTAGTAATTCTGTCGTTTCTTTTCAGGCACCAGCTCTCAGATCCATCAAGACCAAAGTTTTCTTGTTCGGATGGTGTTAAAGTTGATATGGATGAGGGTATTTCGGATTATGTAAATAACTCAAATTTCAAGGAAAATTTTGGTCTTGCGATTTCTGTGATTGAAGCTTCTGCTATGCCATCTTCTGAATGCTCAAACCTTGTAGTTGAGCTTGCGAGAAGTCTCAATTATGAATTCAGCAGTCCAAGCATTTTATCTAATTCTGCTATAAGAAGTAAATGTTTATCAGAATTTTCTGGCAGGTCTGCTCTGTGTGCTCTTTTGGTGCAAGAGATGTCCGAAAAAAAATGCTGAGCTATGAGGTGAGTATGGAAGGGGTAAATCAAGTGGAGCAAAATAAAGAAGCTTCAGCATGTGATTGGAAGAGTTTGATTTCTAATGCAACGGATCTATTAATCTTTGACTCACCCAGTGATCCAGAGGCTTTTACAAAAGAAACAGATCCTAATTTTAGGTCTTGTGACTTCATCTCAAAGGGAATTCTGGATAGTCAAGGCGGAATTGGTGAAGGAGGTGGAGATGGAAATGAATTAGAAAAGCAGTCCACTCAACCTGGAGAGGAAAGTGAACTCCAGGAATGCGTTGAGAGCCAAAGCATGGTCCTTAATTATTCTCTAACCAACCATGGCTGGGCGTCCAAGTAAAGAAGTTGATAATTGGGGTGAGGAATTGAATTTTCTTTACTGTTTTCTTCATCCAGCGATATTATTGTTGTCGTTACATGAGATACCATGTAAAAGGTTTGAGTGTGGATGATTAATTATTCAGAATTATTTATTTTGTCATGTACCTTATATTAGGTAGTGGCTCTTGTTCAGCTTTGCTGATGCAAATTTACTTGGGATAGGTAATTGATAAGTGGTGATTTTACCATTTATTCTAGTCACTTTTTTTTAATTTTTGTGTCATTTAATTATAAAATGAGGTGATTTATGGTGTGCATTGCTAGAGTTTTACATAAATGAAGTCTCCAAGAGAATTGAAATTGAATGACGTGGAATCGTACAAAACGAGTGAAAGAAGTACAACACCTTCCGGTGAAATTGCATCTGCGACGAACATTCCGCATCTGCGAGAAATGGTCCGCAGATGCGGAATAAGGCATGCAAGGCAGAACGCGCACCTGCAAGTGGAGAACCGCTTCTGCGTGAATATGTTCGCATCTGCGATTGCGCTTCTGCGCTTCAAGACCGCTTATGTGGACTCGCTTCTGCGTGTTTTTTACCGCTTCTGTGGAACATCAATTTTCCACCATCATCGCTTCTGCGAGCGGGCGTCTGCATCCGCGGAACCGCACCTGCGAGGATTCTTCCGCAGGTGCGGTCAACGGGTTTCAAACCTCGACATTTCTGGCATTTCATATTTTCTTCTTTTCAAACCCACAAATACACGACCTAGCTCATTTGTAAAATATCTTTGGCTTATTTTTCAGTCTCTTGACTAGAGAACACAAGTATTGGATCTAGGGTTCTTGCACAGGACTTGAAAATTTAAAACTTTTAGTTGGGAATTTCTTACCCATTTATGTTCATTTCTTCATTTCCTTGCTTTGTATTGTATATCTAAGTGTGTAGTATTTTTTCCAACACTTGAATCTTGTTTATGGGAATGTTCGTATTTAAAATATGGATTAAATATCTTGTTGTGCTTATGTATTGAATAATTTTTATTTATTATGAAGTGAGTTACTGTTTCTTTATTTATTCTTGTTCTTTAATGTTTCCAAAGGGATTAGCTAACCATAGGACTCGCCCATTCATTTTGAATTAATTTTGGGAAAGATAATTTGGGGTTGGGAAAGATTATTTAACAAGAACTTGAGGCATTAACCCTCACTTTATAGATTCTATCTAGGGATATGATTGAACTACTTGTAGCCATATTCGGGTGTGCTTAATCTCTTAATTATTTTAGGGATAATTCAATTAGGAAGTCTTGTTAGTCTTCGGAAGAAGCTAATATAAAATTATTACCCGAGGCTAATTAATATAAACTCGTTCATATTTGTAAAATCGTGAAATACATTGGATCGTTACTTGAGTGTAATTCCCAATGCATCCATGCTTGTAGCCATTGATCTTTTTATTTGCTTTCTAGGTTAGTTTATATTTTCGCAATTATTTATAAATATTTTCTCAAAATAGTTTTAAGTGTTTAGTTTAGCATAAAAAGTGATTCTTACACGCCTAATTGCCTATATATTATTCTCTGTGGGATTCGACCCCGACTCATAGTTGGATAAATTATATTGCATGCGACCATGTCCATTTACTTTTTAGTAGTGGATTTAAACGTCATCAAAATTGGCGCCGTTGCCGGGGAACAAATTGGCATATTTAGGTTGTTTGAGAAATAAGTGTACATACTTTGGTTCAAACTTGTGAATATTTGTGTAATTAATTTCTTGTCTTTGTTTATTTTTCTTGTTTGTTTCTTGTTTATTTTCTTAATTTTGAAAAATGACATCATATAGTGAAAATTGGTCGGATGGTAGTTGTTCATACTTTGATGACCCTTGTCCTTATTGTGGAGGATCACACTCATGGAAAAATTATTTAAATTCTTTCGGGGGCAGATTGTGCACACAATCTCAAATCCATGAGTGGCGTATTTGTGATAAGTGTGGTAGTCAAAATGGTCATTGGGATAATTATGTTTATGTGTCATTTCCTTCTCCGAACCCCCGCTATGATGATTCTACTTTTTGCGATGATAATTATAGGGATATGGAAGTGGAAGAAGTTGAGCATAGTCAAAAGGGAGAGTTCAAGCTCATGGTGGAATGCCTACTTGAAGGAGGAAAAAAAGAGCAAAATGCCTTAGAGAAACTTTTGGAAAATAGTCTCTGAAATGATTTGGCGCTTGAACGGTTGAACTTACAAATGGGAGAAATGCTTGAAGCTTTAGAGGTCCAAAAAGCCTCGGAAGTGAATGATAGCCAAAAACCTTCCTTAGAGGTTGAAGCCGAAAATCTTTCTTTGGCACTTGATCAAAATCAAGAAGAAATCTCAAATGCTCAAAATGAGAGGATGGTGCTCATGTTGGAGGCCATTCTTTAAAATGAGGAGAAGCACAACTTGGCACTCGAGGACTTGAAACAAGTACTAACTCAAAATGATGATAATATCCCTACCCTGGAAAATCAAATGAAAATATTGGTTGAGGCTCACTATGCTCACCAACTTGAGAGTGTGGAAAGAGGTCAAGAAGAGTTCAACTTCGAGGAAGGAAGTGAGCTTTATTTTGAGGAATCAAGAATTGAATACAAGCCAACCGACTCCATGCTTGTTAGTGATGCCAAGAAAAATATGGAATTAGAGTCAACTAAAAAATTTGAAGAGGTGGTTGAAAATGACTCTAGTTCGGGGGACCAAGAGGATGTCAAAATCCGGAAAGAATTGCAATTTGGAGGCTTGATGTCATATTCCAAGCATTTCTCAACATTGAAATTGTATGGTGATATGAGAATTAAACTACATGAGTCAATGAGGGATTGCGAAAAGGAAAGGCAAAGGCCATACATTTTCCAATTTGAAAGTTCAAGAAGGCAAAATGATATTCCTCACATGAAAGCCAAGAAATGCAAAATAAAGAAATTAAAGTTTGACTTGATATTCTACTTACCGCCCCCCCACCATCGCCCGTGGTCACAAACTTGATTCCAAGTTGGGTGCCCAATTCACATCGTCCAAGTGGCGAGAAAAGTGGTAAAATTGATTCGCGTCGTGCCACGATGATAAATGCAGCGCTTGGTGGGAGGCAATCCATCGTTTTAAAATATTTTAGTCGCTTTTGAAATTGTTTTTTTAGAATAGCTTAGTATATTATTTTTGACTAATCTGCTAAGTTTCAGATTTTTTGGAATTGAGATGAGGAGTTTGAAGTATTGGAGTGAACAAATACAGTGGCTGCCCAGTTTTGGCATTGAGGAATCTGGTGAATCTACATCTGCGGAACTTTTCACGCAGATGCGTCCACGCAGAAGCGCCAAACACATCGCAAATGCGTACCAGTCGCAGAAGGGACCTTTTCTTCGTAGGAGCGCACACGCAAAAGCATGTTTTTAACCGCAGTTACGGTAGATTCGCAGAAGCGGTTCCCAAGCCGCACAAGCATGGTCGCAGAAGCGACTTACATTCCACAGAAGCGACTAGTCGGGTAAATTTTAAAGAGTCCATATATGCTTCAACAGGTAAAATTTAAAACCCTCCTTCCCTAAAGTCTAACTCCTCTCATTTCTCACATTCTATCTCCACTGCTCGTGCACTCTATTGCTCTCGTACAAGACAACTCAGGTATAATCTTTCTCTCTACTCTCCTTCTCTTCTCCCCTTTTTCTTCTTGTTCATCTCTGTTTCTTTCCTCCATGACTGTTTTCCCCATAGCCCTTGTTTTCTCATTTCAATCATTGTAAGCTTTAGGGGTGAGAGAAATTGGTTGAGCGTAGTCATGTATGCTGCTGTTGTTGAAACAAAACACATTTGGGGAAAATTTGAGTACCCAATTTGTTAAAAGAAGTATAACTTCTCTTTGCTTATCATGTGTTCGATGAATTGTCCAAGAGAAATACTCTAGCCATTGACCTTAAAATTAGGTTTAATCAAGTCCTGTAATCATATAGTGCACTAATTTAGAAGTCTTGAGTAAAAATTATGTGCCAAAATTATGTTTGGAATTAAAATATTAGGCAGTTTCGGGGTTTTTTGGAAACCCCTGATGAACATCGCAGAAGTGGACATGTCGCTGCAGAAGCGGGCTCGCACGTGCGATGATTTGTCCGCAGGTTTGAGTTTTGGCCAGATATGACCTTCCGCATAAGGGAGCATAATGCCGCAGATGTGGCTTCGCACCTGCGATGTATATTCCACAGGTGCGAGATTTGGCCAACAGTCACTTTTCACAGATGCGATAGAATCTCCACAGAAGTGGAGCCGCACCTGCTAGGCTTTTTCCACAGGTGCAGTGACAGTGCAGTTTGTGCAAATATAGTAGCTTTGCAATTGGAGCTTTCGGAGCCCGTTTAGCTTGATTCTTTGGCCTAATTGTATTTTTTTGAATTGCTTAACATGATTATAATTCCCGACTAACTTGGTTTTTATTCTTTTAGGTACTTTAAGCTTAAAATGGACCCGAACATGAACGAAAATGCGGCGTTTCATCATGAAATTGAGAAAGAAGCTGAGGCGAAACAATTCGACACTAAACGATTCATGTCTGCTGATTGTCATCGCCGATATTATGACAACCTTCTTACAAAGAAGGTCGTTGTTGAAAAGGGAATCTCTGAGGATAAATTAGCCGAGATACTTCCAGATATTTATGGCCATCTACAGACTACAGACTGGTCTTGTTTCATGCCTACCCTATGTAAGGCCAATGAGGAGTGGGTTCATGAGTTTTATTGCACCTTAAGCGTACAAACTTCAACGACCCACAACTCACCATCAGAGGCAAAATAGTGAGGTTTGGAACTGAACAAATCAACGATATTCTAGGGCCTCCTGACCATCCACTTGAGCCGGTACGAGAAAAAGATCATTGCTCAAACGGAGATTAGCTAGTTTCTAAACTTTATCCAGCCGACATGAGAGCAAAGTGGGAAAACAAGAGAAAGGATTTGAAGTCTATCGACTTCACAGATGAGGCAAAAATGTGGCTCTTGTAACACCCCGAAAAATTTCGAAGTACTTAAGTGTAAGGCCTGGTACAATTTGCAAAGAAAATAATATTTCATGGTGCCATGCTAGGCTTACGTGTTTGAGGATTATAGAAATTGGCTCGGACTTTTGGGGTTGAACAATGCACGGGAAAGTAAAGGAAGATTTTTGCCGGAAATGTGCATTTATGCGGTCCATTATGCGACCGCATAATTACTCTGCGGACCGCATAATGGCCGTAGAAGTGTGCAGGTGAGGGATATTCTGGAAGCAGCTATGCGGTCAATTATGTGACCGCAAAACTGTTATGCGGTGCATTATGCGACCGCATAACAGTTATGCGGACCGCATAGTGACCGCATACACAGACAGTTCTTTTGGCTATTTTGTAACCAATTATGCGATCGATATGCGGTCCGCATATCGGTTATGCGATCGCATACCTTGTTCCGGAGATCCATTTTTGGGTTTTTAAAACCCGACCCTATTTCGTTAAATACACTCTTTGGGCCATGTTTCAGGCATAATCTGATATTTTAGAGTGAGAGAGAGTGCCCTAGAGTGAGAAGGTGTTCTTCAATAATTTTTCTTCAATTCTTGCTCAAGTTTTGGAAGATTAATAAGGGAATCTCACTAGGTCTTAATCCTAGAGGTAAGATTCTACACCCTAAACCCTAATTTCGAAATCTTCTGAAAATGGGTAACTAGCAAGATAATTTTTGGGCATGATAGTTGTTTATTTTACATGCATGTATTATCAAAGGGTGTAGAATGATTGTTGAGCTAAAAATAGTAAAGGTTGGATTGTGGGATGATGGAATCCTCCATGAAAGGACCTTGAAACCTTAATGCACATCTAGTGTTCGATAAAATGCTCAAATGAGCTAGAACCATGATCATCTTCCTAATTTTGGTTCAATTTGTTATATTTCTAAAATAGATTGAAGTTGCTAAGAATTCCGGAATATTTAGAGTGTAATGAAGCTCAAGTGAGGTATGTCGGCTAAACTCTTCTCTTAGAATTGAATCCCATGATATTCATGTAAATTATGTAAGTCCCGAGTGATTCATTATGAAACTGGCTATTCCGAGTAAGATTGGGTTGAAAGATATATGTTCAATAGGCATCCCAAATGCTTTATTCATGTTATGTTACCAATTGAGGATGTGTTAAAATATGGGTTGTGCATTAATAATGTTTCGACTTTAAGTCAAGTTCAAATGAAGGCTATTATGCCAAATTTTGTGAAATATCTCTATGTGCTTTAGACTCTAAATGTCTCACACGTGTATTACACACCTTGATTTGAATTGTATTTGTTGTTGATGATGATAATGATATTTGAAATTGATAAGGCGAGCATGAAATACTGAATATGGGCAACGTACCAAGAATGATGTTATAATTCTGGCCATTAGTGCCAATTAAATGAAAAGATGTGAATGTAATATGAAATGCAATGATTGATATAAAAGGTTGATGTCTCAAATAAGACAGCCTAGCCGATCGGGTCGTGATCGGACACCATGCCGCAGACATGGTGGTGATTGTGCTGGAAATTGGTAATGAGAGTAATTGTGGTTGATGACCCTAATGGATGGCCTAGCGGATCGGGTCGTGATCAGACTCCGTGTTAAAACAGTGGTATTGATATTGAGAGTAATTGTGGTTGATGTCCCTAATGGATGACCTAGCCGATCGGGTCGTGATCGGACTCCGTATTAAATTTACGGTGGTATTGGTATTTATGATAATTGTGGTTGATTCTCTAATGAGATAGCCTAGCCGATCGGGTCGTGATTGGACTCCGTGCTAAAAGTATGGTGGCATTGGTATTGTGAACCCCGGTATTGCGGACAATGGTATATCAATACTAAAAAAATATCTCCCAATGTGAGATATGGAAATTAATTTGAACACTGTCTTGATCCTAAATTGAGGTTTGATATTGATTAAGGCTTTCATTGATATTATGATAATCTTGTTTGTATTAATTGTCATTCTATTGAGAGGGTGTTTAGTTATACATACTAGTACTATTCAACGGTACTAACGTCCTTTTTGCCGGGGGCGCTGCATCTTTCAATAGATGCAAGTGGTTCCACAACAGAAGATATTATTCAGTTATAGTAGTGCACCTTCTTCCCAACTGACTTGGTGAGCCCCACTTCATTCCGGGGTTATGAATCTTTTGTACTTGTGTATTCTGTTTGAGATATAGTCGGGGCCTTGTTGCCGGCATTATCATTGTACTGTTCTTTATCTATAGAGGCTCCGTAGACATAGTGTGGGTTGTGTATTGGTGCTGGAGAAAGACAAACTATGTTATGTGGTGGTGTATTACTTGTCCATTTGAGACTTTAAAAATGATGAAACTATTGGAAATGAATTGGTATTATAGGAATAAACACATTTTTGTCTAATAAATGAAAATATGTATTATCTCTATTCGTGGATGAGTTTGGGTAGAATGAAATCTAACAGGCTTGCTCGGTCGGGTTCACTCGGTTGAGCGTCGGTCGCGCTCCTCAGTTTTGCGGCATGATAGCTCTACATCATCTGCAATAGAGTATCACCATGTGTAAATGTTTTGGATGTTTCATATAGCGGAGCCTTGATGATTGCATGCATACTAGACGACATTCATGTGCATGTCGACCATTATATCCTTTAGGAGCTGAAAGTGTATTTGCTAGAAGACAACCCAGGCTTGATGTTCCCTTCACTTATTACAGAGTTGTGCTGGTGGGCATATGTTGAGGTGCATAGCACCGATCGGTAGTTACCGGCAGACAAACCCTTTCATCCGTTGAGAGTAACAGGCAAGGGTAGTGCAGTAAAGAGCAAAAAGAGGAAAGTCACCACTGTTGCCAAACCAGAGTCTTCCTCACAGGCACCCCTGCCTGTGGGACCATTTGGGATTTTGAACTCACAGCTTGTCTCCATCTGTGACTTAGTGTCACAGCTCCCTAGTGGCCCCTCTCACTCCCAGCCTACACTAGAGTATTTTACCAGGGAAGAAATGAAGACCTACCTGGAGAACCAGAAGAAGCAAGTAGAGTCGCAGGAAAAGTTGGCCGCTTCTGTTAGCAGACTCGAGACAGCCTATGGCAATATAGCCAAGGCACATGTAGATCTTCAGGCAGATTTTCACAAGGAGAAAGAGAAAAATAGGAAGAAAAGCAAGTTCATGATAAAGATGTGGAGAGGAATCAAGGCCGTCTTCAAATGGGGAAGCTGAACAGAAAGATACCGGTCTCGAGGACGACGATGGTAGTGAAAAGTATTCCTTCCTGTCGAGTGCTGCTGATGCTAATGGTGATACTGATGCTACCGATGATGATGAGGCCGAGAGCTCCACACGGCAGTGATTAGCTTTTTCTCGCAGTCTGCTAGTCTGATGCAGACATCAGGGAGACCCTAAAACTACTCTTATTTCATCTTGATATTGTGCAGTGAGGACACTGCAGTGTTTTTAGTTGGGGGTGGATTTAGGAATATACCTTATTTGTACATTGATGCTTAACTTGTGCCCTTTCCGGGCTTATGCTTTTGTATGAATATTGTGTGTCCTTGCCGGAATTGTTTTACTATTGTTTATCATGTGCCTTTGTCGGGCGTAATTTGTGATTGGTGATATAATTGTGGAGTAGTCGCTTTTGTTATATTATTTTATTTTTCTTTAGTTATTTATTTTCTTTAGTAGTTTTTAGTTTATGTTATTTTTATTCCTTTAGTATTAGTTGTTTTTGTTATTTTATTTTCTTTAGTAGTTTTTAGTTATTTTATTTTTATCCCTTTAGTGTTTATTTTATTTTCGTTAGTAGTTTTTAGTTTATATTATTTTTATCTATTTAGTAGTAATATACTTTTCAATAAATTTTCTTGGATTTTCTTTATACTACGGTTCTTTTCCGAGGAATAGTTTTGTGTTGAACCGGGTGACTTTTTCGTATGATGGATGGCATGACAACTTTCTTAAGGGAATTAGTCTTGTTTTGGTATGTGGAGACTTTTGGATTGTTTGGTACTAATAAAATTAGTCTCTCGTATGTGAAGTGTGAATTAAAAATATCCCTCCTAATTTTGGTTGTAAATTGAAAAAGTAAGTTGCATGGGGAAGAATAATTTTTGTGATAACGTTTTGGCTCATTTTGTGACTCTTTGCCCACTAGTTGGCATGATACTGCTCAAATTGTTCTTATTAAGAAGTGAAATTGATCCACCTTGATTAGTTCATGTGCCATGTGTGTTAGTTTTTGTTAAAAATAATTTTTGTGTTCACTTTTATCATCTAGAACTTGCTCGGTTGATCTTTCAATGCTATTGTTAATTATGTTTGGTTGGAGGGATGACCTTAGGTATTCTTTGTGATCTTTGAAAAAACCTCTTTAGTCTTTCGAGCCTACCATTGCATAAATACTATCACTAGTTAACTCCATTTGAGCCTTTAACCTTTTCTTTGGCTACCTCATTACAAGCCTTTACCCTTTTTGTGAAATAATTCCCTCTTTTGAACCCCTCTCTCCTTGAATGTTAAGAATGATGCTAAAAGCCTAAGTTGGGGGTGTTGGTGTTAATTGGAAAATGGTGAAGATGTACATTGTGTGTAGAAGCATATACCTCAAAGTTGTTTATATGAAGATACTCAAGCTCCAAAAGAAAATAATTGTATAAACAAATATGAAATCTTGAGAAAATTAGAGAGGTGCTTTAAGGTGGTTTTATGTTGGTAACTAGATGTCAATAAGAGCTATGTAGTTTAAAAAGAAGCAAAGTGCAATAAGAAAAGACAAATGTGAGTTGTGTTCAAGGAGGGTGTAGTCACTGATATCCCAAATATTTATCCTACCCTTCCCAAAGCCTATATTACAAGCTTAAAAATTCCTTATGGGATCTCCAACCGAATGTTCTTGAATATGCGGTGAATTAAAATAAGGGCAAGCTTATGGTATGATATTTTGTAACACTTGAAATTCTTTGTTGAGAGTGAGTGTCTTTGTACATTTGTCCCGTGTGTTGTCATTGTAAATATGGTGATTTTGGGACTTTCTTTCTTGTGAGGGCACATGAATAATGATGAATTTGTGACATTGATATATTCCGAATTGAGTAAATTGAGCATATATAGTAGACTAGTATTTTTGAGTCACTTCTTGAGGCTTGGTTATTGTTACTTGATTATTTTGAAACTTCATTGCATTCTTGAGGTTGTTTTAAATGAGGGAGTTGTTTGGTTGAAATTCACATGCTTGAGCCTAATTATTAGTACCAACCAAAACCATAAGTGTTGTGCTTAATTGGAGAATGTGATTTGAAGATGATAGCGATGCTATTTGAGATTTAAATGTTAGAGCCTTATTTAGTATTTCATTTTTATTTGCTTGAGGACAAGCAAAAGCTTTAAGTTGGGGGTGTTGATAAGTGGTAATTTTACCTTTTATTCTAGTCTCTTTTCTTTAGTTTTTGTGTCCTTTAATTATAAAATGAGGTGATTTATGGTGTGCATTGCTAGATTTTCAGGTAAATGAAGTCTCGAAGAAAATTGAAATTAAATGACGTGGAATCGTACAAAACGAGTGAAAGAAGTGCAAAACCTTCCAGTGAAATCGCATCTGCGACGAACATTCCGCATCTGCGAGAAATGGTCCGCAGATGCGGAATAAGGCATGCAAGGTAGAACACGCACCTGCGAGTGGAGAACCGCTTCTGCGTGAATATTTTCGCATCTGCGATTGCGCTTCTGCGCTTCAAAACTGCTTATATGGACTCGCTTCTACGTGTTTTTGACCGCTTCTGCGGAACATCAATTTTCCACCATCATCGCTTCTGCGAGCGGGCATCTGCATCTGCGGAACCGCACCTGCAAGGATTCTTCCGCAGGTGCGGTTAACGGGTTTCAAACCTGGACACTTCTGGCATTTCACATTTTCTTCTTTTCAAACCCACAAATACACGACCTAGCTCATTTGTAAAACATCTTTGGCTTATTTTATTGGATCTAGGGTTCTTGCACACACATTTGGGACTTGAAAATTTGAAACTTTTGGTTGGGAATTTCTTACCCATTTATGTTCATTTCTTCATTTTCTTGCTTTGTATTGTATATCTAAGTGTGTAGTATTTTTTCCAACACTTAAATTTTGTTTATGGTAATGTTCGTATTTAAAATATGGATTAAATATCTTGTTGTGCTTATGTATTGAATAATATTTATTTATTATGAAGTGGGTTATTGTTTATTTAATTATTTGTGTTGAAAGCGTACAAATTTTATTGTTATCCGATTTAAGGGTAAATATTTTAGCGCCCATCGTTGGGTTAAGGATAATAATGGTGATTTGATACAGATCTCCATAACACACTCAGTCTGCCCACTTGATCGTTGGCGCTGAATCTGGCCATCATGCTGAAAACAATAATCTAGTGCGTAGTGATGGTAGGCTATAATCCCGTATTTTAGTCACTTATTGCACTTTAATTTACTACACTTTTATTGTGTTTGAGCTTTAATAGCTAGTGTTTTGTACTAATTTTGTGTTTTATGCCTTGTAGGAGTGATTTCGAGTGATGTAGATGTTGTAGAGGTAATTCGAGCTATTCTGAGCTTTGAAGTCTGAGTGAAAGCCTAAGAAATTAAGTCGGGATCGCGTTCGGGGGTCGAGAACCACATCTGGATATCAAAAAGCAAGGAAAATTACGTACTGTGAGAAAAGTCCACTGCCGCGGCTGCCTAGAACTCTGCTGCCTGTCAGAATCAACTCTCTGGATTTTTCCACTAATGCCCCGCTTGGCGCGTCGCCCCACGCAGTGCGCCTGTGCAAGTTTTACAGAGTGAAAATCCTATTTCAGCTAGGAGAAGGTGATTTCATCTGGGCCCGACCCTACTTAGTATAAATACATGGAAAAACCTTATTTTTTGGACTTTTGACACATATTAGACCTATGGAGGCCAAGGAGGAGTTGGAGGAGCAAAAGCACAAGGATTTCATCATCCCCTCCTCACTCAAGACCCGAGTTTGGATCGACTTTCTGCTTTCCTATCTTTTAATTATATTTGTGATGAATTGCTCCATATCTATGGAGTAGTTCTCTTTTGGGTTTGATAGATTTGGTATATTGATGATTGTTTGTGGATTATAACTCTAGTTTTATGTATTGAAGCATTTTTGGATGATTTAATTGTTGCATCTATATTCACTTGTTCATGTAATCGAGAGAGGCATAACTTATGATATCTTTGTATTATATTGTTGGTTGAGTTCATTAATTCTTCTTATTAATCGAAAGAGGCTAGTTTAATTATTGATTAAACCTAGTTAGGAGAATAATCGAAAGAGGTTTTCCTAAAGACCAATCCATTACGCATTTTTTCATATTTTCACGTGCTTAAATTGGCTCATCTTGTGAGGTTAAAACTTAATCGAGAGAGGAGTTTTTACTCAATAGTTAGAGTTAACAATTGAGTGAATTCGAAAAACTCACTTGAACATTATAAGCGAATTATCTAAAGTTAGAGACCAAACAATTATCTTGTACCTATCCTATCAACCCCTATTTTCTCCTATTGATAACTTCCTTGCTTATCCTTTAGTTATTAATAGCTTTACATTCTTAGTTAATTTTAATTATTAATCATATAAATCTCAATTGTTGATTCTCCCCGATAACAATCAAGCTAGAAACTACGAAAATATTGTTTAACTTCAATCCATGTGGATACGATATTATACTATATATCTTTGACTAGCAAGCATAATTTAAGTGTGTATTTTGCGCTCGTCAAATTTTGGCGCCGTTGCCGGGGATTGGCAATTAACAGTGTTTGAAATAGTTTTTGGTGCTAATTCAGGAATTAGGTTTTAGTTGTTTTTTATTTTCTTTTTTTTTTTTTATTTTATTTTCTTTATTAGTTAACTTCTTTTCAAGATTTGTTTTCTAGTACCTAACAAGTTGGACAAGATACTATAGATTTTGAACTCTAAATATTGTGAATATGGAGTGCAGCTAGCCTAAGAAAATGGTTGAAGAGTTGGCAGCTGAGCATTATCAGCGGTCTGCTATGTATTTTAAATGCGGTGGAAATCATCTATGGGTTGATTGTCAAGAGGGCATGTATTCTTCTTATGGTTCGTATTTTGAGCAATCTCACTCTATTTCTAGTTCGTACATGAATAAGGATTCATATGGGCACAATTCTGACTCTGGTTGGGATGAATACCCTTATTATGACTGGAATGAAAGCAAAGTGAGGCAACCACCTCAAGAGGAGAATGATAGTTTAGAAGAGCTTATGTATAAGTTCATGAATAGTATTGAAGAAAGATTTACACAAAATGAAGAAGGACTTATACAAATTGCTGAAGCCATTAAAAACCTAACAACGCAAGTGATTCAAATAGTAAATATACTTTTAGAAAGCTCATTGCATTGTGATAGTGAATATATGGAGGAGATGTCCTGTGAGAATGAGTTTACCCAAGAGAATGAGCATATACAAAGAGAGCTTTCCATTCTGCAATAGGACTATGATTTAACTGAGATGATTGAAAATAAGGTTTTGGTTGATTGTGAAGCAATAGAGGAAGAGTTCAAACCCCTATCCACCTTTCTATATTTACAACCGTTAGTAGAAGAGAATGAGAAACAAATGGTCTTAGACATACCAGAGGAATATTCACTTGACCTTTCTTCTTTATTTTCTTATTCTAACCTTGATCATGTAGATTTTATTTTTGGGGATTTACAGGAATATGTATGGATTGATCCTGTGAAAGAATGCAGAAACATGTTAAGGATCATCATGAACGAGCAATTCACCGCTCAAGATGAGAACAAGAAAGAAAGAAAAGAGCGGGTCTTGTACGTATCCTTAGAAGAATTGGGCTAAATGAGCTCCATAAAAAACCCCAAGGAGCGAAAACAAGGAATGAATTCAGAATTAGGGGTGGAGTTCATAAGTTCTCGAAAAAGAAAAAAATTCAGGGAAGTTTTCTTTACCTCTTGCTTTTTAATTATGTGTCATGCGGACATGCCATAACTTAAAGTGTGGGGTAGGGGGATATGTTGTATGTATGTATATTAGTTTTCTTTTTGTTAGTTTTAGTTAGTAGAGATAGAAAATTTTGAAGAAACAAAACATAATGTTTTTTAAAATTTTTGATTTTTCCCTACGATGGATATCATTCGACAAGTTTCTTGGGGGATTAAAGTCGAAAGAAAAAAACAAAAAGATTTTCTTTTTTTAGGTAGTGTAACAAGTCCCCCTTGATTTTTCTTTATGCCGCGGTTCTTTTCTAAGGATTTTGTTTGAACCGGGAGTAGTTAGTTTTTATTTTTGTTAGGAGTAGGAAACCATGTGCTATGAATAGAATGGAAGGCGATATCTCTTGACTTTATTATGACTTGAGAATAATGAGTGCTTTAGTTGTCACGCTTAGGCTCAATTTTTGACTCTTATATAAGTACCTTAGACTGTATGATCTTAACTTTGCTTAACTGCTTTGACTAAAGTGTCTTGATAATCCAATCTTGAGTGAATTATGTGCCATGTGTGTGTGAGGTTTTGTGTTATTCGGTGCATTGCATTTGATGTCTAGAACATGCCCCGTGTATCTGCAAAGCGAAATAGTACTTTTATTCAGTCTTGGAAGTGATATAGGCATTTATTTGTTGAGCCAATTATATGCTTTTACCCACATAATTGTTATGTATCATAGTTAACCACTTTTGAGCATTTAATTCTGTTTCTTTGGCAACCACATTACAAGCCCTAACTATTTGTTTGAATTGAGCATCTATTTGAACCTTTTACCTCTCGTGAGCACTTGAAATTGTTATGAACTTTGTAAAAGTTGAAGTGTGGGGTGGTTGGTTTGGTTTTTGAGTGGAACTAATGAAATAGGGAGAAAGGTGTATTACATTGAAAAAAGTATGAGCCACTTGGATTGGAAAAGAAAAGAAAAACAAAAATAGTTGTATTGTTGTGAAAAAATATTCCTTGATAGTGGTAACTCTTGATGTATTTGTGCTTGAAGAAGTAGGGAGTTAATGTATATTGATGTGAAGCTGGAGTTATAGTTTGACATAAGTGTGGGGTTTTGAATGGTTAAGTGTATGTATTAAAAGGCTTAGGGAGGTGCAGTAACTCATATATCTTAATGTATCCTACCCGTACCGCATCTTACATTACAACCAATTAAAGTCCTACTTTATCCTTGACTGAATGAGCTCAGTTAGTAGAGTAGTACACTACGGGCAAGCCTATGGTACGTCTTTTGTGGCATATGTATGTTGTTCTTAGAGTGAGCAAATTCTTTCTATCTTGAGTTCCTAATTGTTCTTAAATTTTATTGTGTGTGGAACTTCTCTTTATTGTTGTATGAGGGAACTTGATTCATGAAGGAAAGATAATGTCGTTGACCTCTATGTTAGAGTAAGTGAGCGGGTTATAAATAATGCATGGTGCTTTTGAGTCAAATTTTGAGGCTAGGATGTTACGGTATTGTACTTAATCTACTTTAAATGTTCCTGGTATGATGAGCTAGCAGAGTTGTTGAAAACGATCGTGTCTATATGAAGTGTAGTCTGATTGCTCGAGAACGAGCAATGGTTTAAATGTGGGGTGTTGACGGTAGGCTATAATCTCGTGTTTTAATCACTTATTGCACTCTAACTTACTGCACTTTTATTGAGTTTGAACTTTAATCGCTAGTGTTTTGTACTTATTATATGGTTTATGCCTTGCAGGAGTGATTTCGAGTGATGTAGAAGTTATGGAGCTAATTCGAGCTATTCAGAGCTTTGAATTCTGAGCAAAAGCCCAAGGAATTAAGCCGGAATCGCGTTCGGGGGTCGAGAATCACATCTGGATATTAAAAAGAAAGAAAAATTCTGTACTGTGAGAAAAGTTCACTGCCGCGGCGCGTGGCACGTCGCGGCTGACCAAAGCTCTGCTGCCTGTCAGAATCAGCTCTCTGGATATCCCCACTAATGCCCGGATGGCGCGTCGCCCCATGTGGCGTGCCTGTGCAATATTTACAGAGTGAAAATCCTGTTTCGGCTAGGAGAAGGTGATTTCGTCTGGGCCCGACCCTACTTAGTATAAATACATGGAAAAATGTTATTTTTGGGACTTTTGATACATATTAGACCTAAGGAGGCCAAGGAGGAGTTGGAGGACCAAAAGCACAAGGATTGCATCATTCCTTCCTCACTCAAGACCCAAGTTTGGATCGAATTTATGTTTTCCTATCTTTTAATTATATTTGTGATGAATTGCTCCATATCTATGGAGTAGTTCTCTTTAGGGTTTGATGGATTTGGTGTATTGATGATTGTTTGTGGATTATAACTCTAGTTTTATGTATTGAAGCATTTTTGGATTGTTTAATTGTTGCATCTATATTCACTTGTTCATGTAATCGAGAGAGGCATACCTTGTGATATCTTTGCATTATGTTGTTGGTTGAGTTCATTAATTCTTCTTAATAACTGAAAGAGGCTAGTTGAATTATTGATTAAACCTACTTAGGAGAATAATCGAAAGAGGTTTTCCTGAAGACCAATCTACTATGCATTCTTGCATATTTTCACATGCTTAAATTTGCTCATCTTGTGAGGTTAAAACTTAATCGAGAGAGGAGATTTTACTGAACAGTTTAGTTAACAATTGAGTGAATTCGAGAGACTCACTTGAATATTAGAAGCGAATTATCTAGAGTTAGAACCCAAACAATTATCTTGCACCTATCCTATCAACCCCTATTTTCTCCCATTGATAATTACCTTGCTTACCTTTGTTGCGATAGTCATTAGTGAATAGCTTTAGATTCTTAGTAATTTTAGTTATTAATCATATAAATCTCAATTGTTGATTCTCCCGGATAGCAATCAAGCTAGAAACTACGAAAATACTGTTTAACTCCAATCCATGTGGATAGGATATTATATTATACTATCTTTGACTAGCGAGCATAATTTAAGTGTGTATTTTGCGCTCGTCACCTAGCTACGAGGTGCCTCCTACTGATCCCAACGTAGTCCCAGTTGCTGATGCAATCGATGCTAACTCACAGTTGGCCATTGCCTCCAATCTGACAACTGATCTTGAAAATAGCGTTCGTGGGGGACCCAAACCAACAGCTCGAGAAGCGCCCGAATACGAAGGCGATGGGGTAAGCCTACGATTAATCTTCAAAATATTATAGGCTCAATAGACGGCAATCACACAGAATCAAAGCACCGCCCCCAGTAGGGTCGAGCCTAAAGAATCCCGGGAAAACATCCGAAGGAACGAACAAATCATCGAGAGATCGGGTGAAGTTGAGCCCGAGGTCAATCCCAAAATAATAAAGATGCTTCAAGCATTAACGAATCGGGTAGAGTCGGGCGAGAAGAAAATGGAGGCAAATGACAAGAAAGTGGAAACATACAATTCCAGGGTCGATCAATTCTCGAGAGCACCCCCAATATTGAAAGGACCGGATTCCAAGAAATTTATCCAGAAGCCTTTTCCCCCGAGCGCGACACTGAAGCTGATCCCAAAGAGGTTTCGTATGCCCGATATCCGAAAATATAATAGAACCACGGATCCGAATGTGAATGTGACCTCCTATACGTGCGCAATCAAGGGGGACGACTTGGAAGACGATGAAATCGAGTCGGTGTTACTAAAGAAGTTAGGGAGACTCTATCCAAAGGAGCAATGATATTGTTCCACAACTTACCCCCAAGTTCCATTGACTCTTTTGCTATGCTTGCAGATGCTTTCATAAAGGGCCATGCCGGGGCCATCAAGGTCGAGACTAAAAAGTCAGACCTTTTTAAGGTTAAACAAAGAGACAACGGGATGCTCAGGGAGTTCGTGTCAAGGTTCCAGATGGAACAGATAGATCTACCTCCGATTGCAGATGATTGGGCCGTCCAAGCATTCACTCAAGGGCTTTGTCACGCCCCAAAACTGAGGAGGCGACCGGCGCTCAATCGAGTGAACTCGACCGAGCAAGCCTGTTAGATTTTATTCTACCCAAACTCATCCACGAATAGAGGTAATACATATTTTCATTAATTAGACAAAAATGTGTTCATGTCTACAATACCAATTCATTTCCAATAGTTTCATCATTTTTAAAGTCTCAAATGGACAAGTAATACAACCACAATATAACATAGTTTGTCTTTCCCCAGCACCAATACACAACCCACACTATGTCTACGGAATCTCTATAGATAAAGAAGAGTACAATGATAATTCCGGCAACAAGGCCCCGGCTATACCTCAAACCGAATACACAAAGTACAAAAGATACATAAACCTGGGATGAAGTGGGGCTCACCAAGTCAGCTGGGAAGAAGGTGTACTACTATCACTGATCAGTATCTNAACCACCTGCATCCATTTAAAGATGCAGTACCCCCGGCAAAAGGGACGTTAGTACCATCGAATAACACTAGTATGTATAACTAAACACCCTCTCAATAGAATGACAAATAATACAAACAAGATTATCATAATATCGATGAAATCCTTAATCAACATCAAACCTCAATTTAGGAACAAGACAATGTTCAAATTAATTTCCATATCTCACATTGGGAGATTTTTAGTATCGATATACCATTGTCCACAATACCATTATTCACAAAACCAGTACCACCGTACTCTTAGCACGGAGTCCGATCACGACCCGATCTGCTAGACTATCTCATCAGAGACATCAAGCACAATTTCTCTCAATATCAATACCACCATCTTTAATGCGGAGTCCGATCACGACCCGATCGGCTAGGCTATCCACTAGGGACATCGACCACAATCACAATTTCAATTATAATTTCTAGCACAATTACAACTATGTGTACGGCATGGTGTCCGATCACGACCCGACCTGCTAGGCTATCTTATTTGAGACATCAACCTTTTTATATCCATCATCCAATTTCATATTACTTTTACATCTTTTCATTTCATTGGCACTAATGGCCATAATTATAAGATCATTCTTGGCACGTTGGCCATATTCAGTATTTCATGCTCACCTTATCAATTTCAAATATCATTATCATCATCAACAACAAATATAATTCAAATCAAGGTGTGTAGTACACGTGTGAGCAATTTAGAGTCTAAGGCACAAATATAATAGCCTTCATTTGAACTTGACTTAGAGTCGAAACATTATTAATGCACAACCCATATTTTTACACATCCTCAATTGGTAACATAACATGAATAAAGCATTTGGGATGCTTGTTGACATATATCTTTCAATCCAATCTTACTCGGAATAGCCAGTTTCATAATGAATCACTCGGGACTTACATAATTTACATGAGTATCGTGGAATTCAATTCTAAGAGAAGAGTTTAGCCAAAATACCTCACTTGAGCTTCCTTACACTCTAAATGTTCCGAAATTCTTAGCAACTTCAATCTATTTTAGAAATATAACAAATTGAACCAAAATTAGGAAGATGATCATGGTTCTAGCTCACTTGAGCTTTTTATCAAACACTAGGTGTGCATAAGGTTTCAAGGTCCTTTTTATGAAGGATTCCATCATCCCACAACCCAATCTTTACTATTTTTAGCTCAACAATCTTCCTACACCCTTTGATAACACATGCATGTAAAATAAACAACCCGCATGCCCAAATATTATCTTGCTGATTATCTATTCCTACATAAAATTCGAAATTGAGGGTTAGGGTGTAGAATCTTACCTCTAGGATNACATAACAAAATTGAACCATAATTAGGAAGATATTCATGGTCTCAGCTCATTTGAGCATTTTATCAAACACTAAGTGTGGATTAAGGTTCAAGGTCCTTTTATGGAGGATTCCATCATCCCACAACCCAATCTTTACTATTTTTAGCTCAACAATCTTCCTACACCCTTTGATAACACATGCATGTAAAATAAACAACCCGCATGCCCAAATATTATCTTGCTGATTATCTATTCCTACATAAAATTCGAAATTGAGGGTTAGGGTGTAGAATCTTACCTCTAGGATGAAGACCTAGTGAGTTTCCCTCCTTAATC
>AWOL01S0004487.1:71619-153520 GCA_000715115.1 Nicotiana otophora | reverse complement strand
GGAAGATGATCATGGTTCTAGCTCACTTGAGCTTTTTATCAAACACTAGGTGTGCATAAGGTTTCAAGGTCCTTTTTATGAAGGATTCCATCATCCCACAACCCAATCTTTACTATTTTTAGCTCAACAATCTTCCTACACCCTTTGATAACACATGCATGTAAAATAAACAACCCGCATGCCCAAATATTATCTTGCTGATTATCTATTCCTACATAAAATTCGAAATTGAGGGTTAGGGTGTAGAATCTTACCTCTAGGATGAAGACCTAGTGAGTTTCCCTCCTTAATCCTCCAAAACTTGAGCAAGAATTGAAGAACAATTATTGAAGAACACCTTCTCACTCTAGGGCACTCTCTCTCACTCTAAAGTGCTAGATTATTGCTCAAAAATGGCCCAAAGAGTGTATTTAACGAAATAGGGTCGGGTTTTAAAAACCCAAAAATGGAGCTCCGGAACAAGGTATGCGATCGCATAACCGATATGCGGACCGCATATCGGTCGCATAGTTGGTTACAAAATAGCCAAAAGAACTGTCCGTGTATGCAGTCGCTATGCGATCTGTATAACTGTTATGCGGTCGCATAATGCACCACATAACAGTTATGTGGTCGCATAGTTGACCGCATAGCTGCTTCCAGAATAGCCCTCTCCTGCTCACTTCTGCGGCCATTATGCGGCCCGCAAAGTGATTATGCGATCGCATAATGGACTGCATAAACACACTTTTCTGCCAAATATTTTCCTTCACTTTCCCGTGCATTGTTCAACCCAACAAGTCCGAGCCTCGGCTCGCAAGCTCACCACGAAGAATTTCTACAGTCCTCAAACACCTAAGC
Source organism: Nicotiana otophora (assembly GCA_000715115.1). Taxonomy (NCBI): domain Eukaryota; kingdom Viridiplantae; phylum Streptophyta; class Magnoliopsida; order Solanales; family Solanaceae; genus Nicotiana; species Nicotiana otophora. Next base: position 152,680 of record AWOL01S0004487.1, on the reverse strand, counting down.
CTAGTCCCCCACCATGAAACATTATTTTCTTTGCAAATTTTACCGGCCTTTACACTTAAGTACTTCGAAATTTTTCGGGGTGTTACATTCTCCCCCGTTTAGGATCATTCGTCCTCGAATGAGGGTAGAAATCCGTCATTAGCATCTTATGCAACTTAGTTTGTTTTATACCACAAACTAGCAGCCCCAAATTTGACTAACTCCCTAAATTTCCAAATATTTCGCCAGAGTTTCCTTTATAATTAGGCCTATCTACCTGCAAGAGAGCCCCAGAAACACATCCTAACAGCATATACATAATCCAACGACGTAACATAATACGAAACAACACCAACTGTGGCCTCATAAGCAATATATATCCAGAAAGGAACACCCTTAATGCCAATTGTTCACATGATACAAAATTCATAAAAAGTAAGTTATATAATTTTCCTAGATCACAACTTTAAATACATGGTCATTCAAACAAATAAGGATACTTTTTCTTTATTTCTTCTTCGGCCTCCCAAGTAGCCTCTTCAACCTGTTGGTTTTGCCACAAGACTTTCACGGAGGTAATTTCTTTATTTCTCAATTTTCGTACTTGGCGATCAATAATAGAAATCGGAATCTCTTCGTAAGTCAATTTCTCATTTACCTCAATAGTCTCAACCGGAACAATGAGTGTCAGATCTCCAACTACTTTCTTCATCGTAGACACATGAAACACCTGGTGTACTAATGACATCTCAGGTGGTAGTTCAAGCTTGCACCTCACCGATCCTCTGAATGATTTTGTAGGGTCCGACATACCTCGGACTAAATTTCCCTTTCTTACCAAATCGCATTACACCCTTCATGGGGGTAACTTTCAAGAATACCCAATCATCTTCTTGGAACTCCAAATCTCTACGACGAACATCCGAATAGGATTTCTGACGACTCTGAGCAGTCTTCAATTGCTCCTTAATGATTTTAACTTTTTCCATAGCCTGATGCACAAGGTCTGGCCCTATCAAATATGCTTCCCTAATTTCGAATCACCCAATGAGAGATCTATATCTCCTACCATATGAAGCCTCAAACGGTGCCATTTGGATGCTATCATGATAGCTATTGTTATATGCAAATTCTATGAGTGGTAAATGATCATCCCAGTTACCTTTTAAGTCTAGAACATGAGCGCACAACATATCCTCAAGCATCTGAATAGTCCGCTTTGCCTGCCCGTCAGTCTGCGGGTGAAAGGTTGTACTAAGATTCACCTGAGTACCCAAACCTTGCTGAAATTTCTTCCAAAACTTAGCAGTGAATTGTGCTCCCCGATCAGAAATGATGGAAACTGGGGTGCCATGCAACCTGACTATTTCTTTGATAGACAACTGAGCATACTGCTCCACTGTGTCGGTAGACTTAACCGGTAAAAAGTGTGCTGATTTTGTGAGTCGATCCACAATCACCCAAATTGAGTCAAAATTGCGCGGAGTGCATGGTAATCCTACCACAAAGTCCATATTAATCATTTCCCACTTCCACATTAGAATTTTTATGTTCTGTGCCAATCTACCGGGCCTTTTGTGTTCGGCCTTCACTTCCTGACAATTCGGACATCTTGCCACAAAGTCCACCACATTCCTCTTCATATTATTCCACAAATAGACTTCCTTAAGATCATGATACATTTTTGTAGAACTTGGGTGCATGGAATATCTAGAAGCGTGAGCTTCAGTCAAAATTCTTTCACGGAGACCATCCACATTTGGAACACATAGTCGCCCTTGGTACCTTAGTGTACCATCATTCATGCTACGACAAAAGGCCATGGTCTTATGTTTATGAATCCCCTCTTTCAATTGCACCAACAATGGATCGTTGTTTTCTTCTCTTTAACTTTCACAACAAGCGATGATTCAACCCTATTTTGCACAATTACTCCTCCTTCACTAGAGTCCATAAGACGAACTCCCAAACTAGCCAATCGGTGAACTTCCTTGGCTAATGGCCTTTTATATGCCTCCAAGTGAGCCAAACTACCCATAGATTTTTGGCTAAGAGCATCTGCCACAACATTGGACTTTCCCGGATGATATATAATATCGATGTCGTAGTCTTTGAGTAACTCAAGCCATCTTCTCTGCCTCAGATTCAATTCCTTCTTCTTGAAAATATATTGAAGACTTTTATGGTCCGTGAATATATCCACATGGACCCCATATAAATAATGACGACAAAGTTTCAATGCAAATACCACCGCCGCAAGTTCTAAATCATATGTTGGATAGTTCTTTTTATGATTCTTTAGTTGCCTAGAAGAATAAGATATCACCTTTCTATGTTGCATTAATACACACCCAAGCCCGATTCTTGAAGCATCATAATACACCACAAATCCATCTATAACCTCTGGTAGAGTCAACACCGGTGCCGTAGTCAATCTTTCTTTCAATTCCTAGAAACTCTTTTCACAAGCTTCTGACCATTGGAACTTAATTGCCTTTTGCGTCAATTTAGTCAATGGTGAGGCAAGATTAGAAAACCCCTCCACGAACTTTCTGTAATACCCAGCTAAGCCTAAGAAACTAGGAATCTCTGTTGGAGTTGTAGGCCTCGGCCAATTCTTCACAGCTGCAATTTTCTGAGGATCAACCTTAATTCCCTCACTAGAGACTACATGACCTAAGAATATAACCGATTCAAGCCAAAATTCACACTTTGAAAACTTTGCATATAACTGGTGCTGCTGCATGGTTTGTAGAACTACCCTAAGATGATCGGCATGGTCTTCTCGACTTTGTGAATATACAAAAATATCGTCAATAAACACTATCACAAAAGAGTCGTGGCTTAAAAACTCGATTCATAAGATCCATGAAGGCTGCTGGGGCATTTGTTAGCCCAAAAGACATCACCAGAAATTCAAAATGCCCATACCGGGTCCTAAAAGTTATTTTTGAAATATCTCGCTCCCTGATCTTCAATTGGTGATACCCATATCGTAAATCAATTTTGGAGAAGTACCTAGCACCTTGCAATTGGAAAAACAAGTCATCTATCCTTGGCAGTGGGTACTTATTTTTGACTGTTACCTTATTAAGCTGCCGATAGTCAATACACATTCTTAGTGACCCATCTTTCTTTCTTACAAAAAAGACCAGTGCGCCCAAGGCGACACACTCGACCGGATGAAACCCTTTTCTAACAAATCTCTCAATTGTTCCTTTAGCTCTTTCAATTCTTTCGGTGCCATTTTGTAGGGTGGAATAGATATAAGATACGGGTCTGGCATCACCTCAATCCCAAAATCAATCTCCCTGTCTGGTGGGATCCCGGGAGTTCATTCGGAAATACTCCCGAAAATTCATTCACAACAGGCACGGACTCAAGTGTAGGTGCCTCAGCATCGGTCTCCATAACCTGGACCAAATGGTAAATATATCCCTTGTTGATCATCTTTATGGCCTTAAGGTAATAAATAAACCTACCCTTCGATACTACATCATCACCCTTCCACTCAATAACTGGCTCATTTGGAAATTCAAACCTAACAGTTCTGGTTCGGCAATCAAGCTTGGCAAAACATGAATATAGCCAATCCATCCCCATTATCACATCAAAACCGACCATTCTCAATTCAATAAGATCGACCACGGTGTCCCGACCACGCATTGTGACAACACAATCCCTATAAACTCGCGTGGCCAAAATAGACTCACCAACCAAAGTAGATACAGAGAACGTCTCATAAAGTTGTTATTGTTCTATCCCAAATTCCATAGCAACATAAGGTGTGACATATGACAAAGTGGAACCGGGATTAATAAGAGCATATACGTCATGAGATTGGACAGTCAATATACCTGTGACAACATCTGGAGAAGCCTCTGAATTCTGGCGACCCCTCATAGCATAGAAACGGCCGGATCCTCCCGAACTCTGTGCTCCACCCCTAGCTGCACCACGCCCTGCGGGTGTTGGAGTGCCTCGAGCTGGAGGAGGTGTTGCGGATATAGTAGCTGCCGAACTGGCTGGCTGTGCCATGCCCCTGCCCACACCCTGGCGGGACGAACGACAATCCCACTGAATGTGACCCCTCAATCCGCATCTGTAGCATATGGGTAAGTCCATGTAGCATATTCCTAGGTGCATCTTTCCACACCTAGGACATGGGGGATTCCTCTACTGCTGGAATCTACCACCATGATGACCCTGTTGATTGGATCCCCTGTTGCCCTGACTGGGCCTGAAACGGCTCGACTGCTGCTGCTGACTAGGCTCTGATGGCGGTGCATTAGCCGAAGACTGAGCAAAAGACTATGATGGCCCTGACGACCCACCTCTGAATGTTGACTTGCCACCACCTAAAGAACCACCAAAGTTGCCCATAGACCGGGCGTTATTACTACCCTCTCGCTCCATTCTGTTCCTTAATTTGCGGTTCTTTGTGGCTTGAGCGAATGCCACCATCTTTCCATAGTTCATATCAGAATTCAAGGCTATTGTAGCAGCCTTATTAATTACCAAGGGACTAAGCCCCTCTACAAATCAACGAACTCTTGCCTCCATAGTAGGCAACATGTAAATAGCATATTTAGAAAGGTACGCGAATCTTATATGGTAATCCCACACACTCAGGCTACCTTGCCTCAAGTTCTTAAACTCAGCAGCACGAGCTGCCTTAGTCTCGGCAGGCAAGAAATGATCAATGAAGGCATCGACAAACTCACCCCACCTCGTCGGAGAGATCCCTTCTTCACAGAACTCCTCCCATAGTTCAAACCAAGAATATGCCACCTCTTTCAGGCGGTAGGAGGCCAATTCCACTGCCTCTGTTTTAGTAGCACGCATAACTCTGAGAGTCTTGTGAATCACATCAATGAAATCCTGGGTATCTTCCTCTGGGTTAGTACCCGTGAACACTGGAGGATCTAACTGGAGAAACCTGTTCACCCTGGAACTAGTAGAATCCCCTGGATGACTGGAAGAAGTGGGTGCAACATTTGACCTCTGGGCCTGGGAAGCAACTATCTGAGCCAACATCTATATGGCTCATCTAAGATCAATATCAGAAACACCAGAATTAAAAGCTGGAACTAGAGGTGGAACTGGTATATCAGTTGGAGGAACTATTGCACCTTCGTTAGGTATAGGGACATGTGCGGTCTGATCAGTTGTAGTAGAGTCAGGTAGTGTAGTAACTGGAGGAATATTCTCACTCCTAGGGTTCTCACCCGCATCATCAATTATAGGATCAACTGTCACTCTTGGGGTGACATTGGCTCTTTGGCCAGTTCTTGCCTTTCTCTTAGGTGCCATGTACTGAAAATTAGAGCAACGTAGGAGTTAAAGGAGGAACAATCTTACAACCAGCTTTATCGCACGATCAAGAACATGAAAGAAGGGTATTATTCCTAAATGCCCATGTAGCATCCTAATTATAGATGTGGTCAAAAACACACTGATAATAAGGACTCTACTAGACACGGCTCCGAGACATCCTAGGATACTTTACAACCTTAGGCTCTGATACCAAGTTTGTCACGCCCCAAAACCGAGGAGCGTGACCGGCGCTCAACCGAGTGAACCCGACCAAGAAAGCTTGTTAGATTTCATTCTACCCAAACTCATCCACGAATAGAGATAATACATATTTTCATTAATTAGACGAAAATGTGTTCATGTCTACAATACCAATTCATTTCCAATAGTTTCATCATTTTTAAAGTCTCAAATGGACTAGTATTACAACTACAACATAACATAGTTGGTCTTTCCCCAGCACCAATAAACAACCCACACTATATCTACGGAGCCTCTATAGATAAAGAAGAGTACAATGATAATGCTGACAACAAGGCCCCGGCTATACCTCAAACCTAATACACAAAGTACAAATGATACATGACCCTGGGATGAAGTGGGGCTCACCAAGTCAGCTGGAAAGAAGGTGTACTGCTATCACTGATCAGTATCTCCTACTGTGGAACCACGTGCATCCATTTAAAGATGCAGCGCCCCTGGCAAAAGGGACGTTAGTACCTTCGAATAGCACTAGTATGTATAACTAAACACCCTCTCAATAGAATGACAAATAATACAAACACGATTATCATAATATCAATGAAAGCCTTAATCAACATCAAACCTCAATTTAGGAACAAGACAGTGTTCAAATTAATTTCCATATCTCACATTGAGAGATTTTTAGTATCGATAAACCATTGTCCACAATACCATTATTCACAATACCATTATTCACAATACCATTATTCACAAAACCAGTACCACCGTACTGTTAGAACGGAGTCCGATCATGACCCGATCGGCTAGGCTATTTTATTAGAGACATCAACCACAATTTCTCTCGATATCAATACCACCGTATTTAACACGGAATCCGATCACGACTCGATCTGCTAGGCTATCCATTAGGGACATCGACCACAATCACAATTGCAATTATAATTTCTAGCACAATCACCACCATGTGTGCGGCATGGTGTCAGACCACTACTCGACTGGCTAGGTTGTCTTATTTTAGACATCAACCTTTTTCTATCCATCATTGCATTTCATATTACTTTCACATCTTTTCATTTCATTGGCACTAATGGCCGTAATTATAAGATCATTCTTGGCACATTGGCCATATTCAGTATTTCATGCTCACCTTATCAATTTCAAATATCATTATCATCATCAACAACAAATACAATTCAAATCAAGGTGTGTAGTACACGTGTGAGACATTTAGAGTCTAAGGCACATAGAGATATTTCACAAAATTTGGCATAATAGCCTTCATTTGAACTTGACTTAAAGTCGAAACATTATTAATGCACAGCCCATATTTTTACACATCCTCAATTGGTAACATAACTTGAATAAAGCATTTGGGATGCTTGTTGAACATATATCTTTCAATCCAATCTTACTCGGAATAGCCAGTTTCATAATGAATCACTCGGGACTTACATAATTTACATGAATATCGTGGGATTCAATTCTAAGAGAAGATTTTAGCCAACATACCTCACTTGAGATTCCTTCCACTCTAAATGTTCCAGAATTCTTAGAAACTTCAATCTATTTTAGAAATATAACCCATTGAACTAAAATTAGGAAGATGATCATGGTTCTAGCTCACTTGAGCATTTTATCAAACATTAGGTGTGCATAAGGTTTCAAGGTCCTTCTTATGAAGGATTCCATCATCCCACAACCCAATCTTTACCATTTTTAGGTCAACAATCTTCCTACACCCTTTGATAACACATGTATGTAAACTAAACAACCCTCATGCCCAAATATTATCTTGCTAATTATCCATTACTACACAAAATTTGAAATTGAGGGTTAGGGTGTAGAAGCTTACCTCTAGGATGAAGACCTAGTGAGTTTCCCTCCTTAATCTTCCAAAACTTGAGCAAGAATTGAAGAAAAATTATTGAAGAACACCTTCTCACTCTAGGGCACTCTGTCTCACTCTAAAGTGTCAGATTATTGCTCAAAAATGGCCCAAAGAGTGTATTCAATGAAATAGGGTCGAGTTTTAAAAATCCAAAAATAGAGCTCCGGAACAAGGTATGCGATCGCATAACCGATATGCGGACCGCATATCGGTTGCATAGTTGGTTACAAAATAGCCAAAAGAACTGTCTGTGTATGCGATCACTATGCGGTCTGTATATCTGTTATGTAGTCGCATAATGCATCGCATAACAGTTATGCGGTTGTGTAGTCGACTGCATAGCTGCTTCCAGAATATCCCTCTCCTGCTCACTTCTGCGGCCATTATGCGGCCCGCAGAGTGATTATGCAGTTGCATAATGGAGCGCATAAACGCACTTTTCTGCCAAATATTTTCCCTCACTTTCCCGTGCATTGTTGAACCCAAAAAGTCCGAGGCTCGGCTCGCAAGCTCGCCGCGAAGAATTTCTACAATCCTCAAACATGTAAGCCTAGTCCGGCACCATGAAACATTATTTTCGTTGCAAATGTTGCCGGCCTTTACACTTAAGTACTTCGAAATTTTTCGGGGTGTTACAGGCTTAACCCCCAAAGTTCCTTGTCTTCACAGCAGTTAAAACAAATTTGGTAGTGTACCCGACGGTGACTTGGGTTGACATCCATAACAGGTACCAATCGAAGATCTGGGTCGTGGACGACCAACTCGGAGCCCCTTCTGGGTCTGTTTATCCCATCAGGTCCCCGACCATTACAGTCTGATCCTACCCAAAGAGATCCTAACTTAATATAGAAGTACCACGACACTCATGGTCACAGGACCGAGGATTGCCGATAGCTAAGGGAAAGAGTTGCCTGGTTATTCAACAACGGGCACCTTTGAGAGTTTCTAATGACCGAGCCAAAAACCACTTTAGGAACATGGACGCCAACAAATAGATCGAACAAGAGGAGCCTCATCATGTCATCAACATGATCAACGGAGGGGTCGATGTCCCCCAAGGACCAATGATAAAGCGTACTAATGTGTTCATCGCGAGGGAAAAATTCACCCGAGATTATATCACGGACGGAACCATTGTTTTCAGCGATGAGGATGCCGAGGGCATCTTGAAACCTCACAATGATGTGTTGGTAATATATGTACCTATCAATAAATATTGAGTTAAATATGTGTTGATTGATCTAGGTAGCTCGGTTAACATCATCAGATCAAGGGTCGTAGAGCAATTGGGGTTACAGGACCAAATAGTGCCGACAGTACGGATGCTGAACGGATTTAACATGGCATGCGAAACCACTAAAGGGGAGATAACCCTGCCGATAAACACTGCCGGGATGATCCAAGAGACAAATTTCTACATGATCGATGGGGACATGAGGTATAATGCTCTACTAGGAAGGCCGTGGGTTCACAACATGAGGGCGGTACCCTCAACCTTGCACGATGCATTGAAATTCCCTACACCAGGAGGAGTCAAGACGGTTTCTGGAGAGCATTCGGCCGCAAAAGAGATGTTCACAGTCGACGAGGTAATACCAATGCCCACGGTTGCGACATCAAGGAATGCAGATCCGACTAGAAAGGAAGAAATTAAATAGCAACCACTGATGTTGGCCTCGGCCAAACCGGAGGAACGAGGACTAGATGAGGAGGATGATTACGGAGTCCCGAGATAGTTCATAGCTCCTGATGACACCGACGCCACCAAATTGACAGTCGAAGAATTGGAGCAAGTTATATTGAGAGAGCACCTACCGGATCGAAAGGTATAACTGGGCACGGGGTTAAACCCCCAAGCTCAGGAAAAACCTCATTGATTGTTTTAAAGCTAACATAAATTGTTTCGCTTAGTCCCATCTAGACATGACAGGGATCCCACCGGAGGTAACTACTCATAAGCTAAGTTTAACCCAAAGCTCCATCCAGTTAAGCAGAAGAAGAGGCCACAGTCCGAGATCTAGCATGCGTTCATCAAGGACGAGGTATCCAAACTCCTTAAAATAGGGTCCATCCAGGAATTAAATGCCGAGACTGGTTAGCTAACATAATGGTATTGCCCAAAAAAGGGAATAATCTAAGAATGTGTGTAGATTAAAAAGGCCTAAACAAGGCATGCCCTAAGGATTCTTTCCCTTTACCTAACATTGATCGGATGATTGACGTGATAGTCGGGCATGAGATACTTAGGTTTTTCGATGCCTATTCTGGGTACAACTAAATTCAGTTGGACCCAGACGATTAGGAAACGACTTCTTTCATCACTAAATTTGGCACCTACTGTTATAATGTAATGCCATTTGGATTGAAGAATGTCGGTGCAACCTATCAACACCTAGTAAACCGGATGTTCGAAGAATAGATAGGAAAATTAATGGAAGTTTATATTGATGATATTTTTGTCAAGTCCTTGCAAGTAGATAACCATTTGAAATATTTACAATACTTTCGACATACTGAAGAAATACAATATGAAGCTAAACCCGGAGAAGTGTGCGTTCGGTGTCGGATCAGGAAAATTTCTCTGATTCATGGTATCCAATCGAGGGATCGAGATGATTAATGCCATAGAGGACATCACCATGGTGAATAACGTCAAGGCCGTTCAAAGATTGACCGGGCATATATCCGCCCTGGGCCAGTTCCTCTCGAGGTCCTCGGACAAAAGCCATCGATTCTTCTCACTGTTAAAAAAGAGGAATAACTTTTTCTGGACCCGAGAATGCCAACAAGCTTTGGAAGAATTCAAATGGTAATTATCGAGTCCGCCCCTACTGCACACTCCGAAAGCAGACGAACAACTGCACCTCTACTTGGCGGTTTTCGAGGTGGCGGTAAGTGGAGTCTTAGTCCAGGAGGAAGAAGGTACGCATTTTCCTATTTACTATGTCAGTAGAACTCTAGACGAGGCCGAATCAAGGTATCGTCACCTGAAAAAATTGGCGCTCGCTTTGCTAAGCTCCTCCAGAAAGCTAAAGTCATATTTTCAATACCACCCTATATGTGTCATGACCTTTTACTTGTTTAGGAACATCATGCACAAACCCAAGCTCTCGGGTCGGTTGGCCAAATGGGCCGTGGAAATTAACGGGTATGATATCGAGTATCGACACCGAACCACCATAAAATTCCCAAATTTTGGAAGACTTCATGGCCGACTTTATGCCAGCCTTAATACTCGAAGTCGAAAAGGAATGACTGTTACCCTTGGGGACCATTTTGGGAATCTTGACTCTTTTTACGAAAGGTGCCTCGAACGCGAAAGGGTTCGGGCCCGCTATCATATTAAAACCACCTACGGGAAACATAATTAAGCAATCTATTAGAACTGTGAAATTGACTAACAATGAGGCCGAGTATGAGGTGATGATTGCAGGTCTAGAATTGGCTAAAAGCCTTGGCTCCGGGGTGATCGAAGCTAAGTACAACTCCCTCCTCGTGGTAAACCAAGCTAACGGGACGTTCGAAGTAAAAAAAGAATGGATGCGAAGATACTTGGATATATTACAGGTAATCGTACATCATTTTAGGGAATGGACCCTATATACCCATAGATCAGAACAGTAAGGCCGATGCACTGGCTAACTTGGGCTCGTCGATCGATTCCGACGAATTCAGTTCGGGAGAAGTAGTTCAACTAATGAATTCGGTGATAGAAGAAGGCCACGCCGAAGTAAACTCAATGAGTTTACCTTGGGATTGGGGGAAAAAATACATATACTACCTGATGACAAGAAAACTGTCTTCAGATCCCTAATAATCGAGGGCCCTACGCACTAAGGCTGGCAGATTTAGCTTGGTGGAAGGGGCATTGTTCAGGAGGACCTTCGATGACCCGCTAACTAGACGCTTGGGACCAGGAGAGACTGAATACTCCATGAGAGAAGTTCATGAAGGCATTTGATGTAACTATTTGGGGGCAGAATCTTTGGTTTGAAAACTAATTAGAGCCAGCTATTACTAGACCAAAATGGAGAAAGATGTGAAGGACTTCGTACAGAAATGCGACGACTACCAGAGACACGCTCCGATGATCCATACCAAGAGAAATGCTCCACTAGGTTTTGTCCCTATGGCCATTTATGAAGTGGGGGAATGGACATCATCGGTCCCCTGCCATGGGCACCCGGTAAAGCTCAATTCATACTATTCATGACCGATTATTTTTCCAAATGGGTTGAGGCTCAAGCATTTGAGAAGGTCCTGGACAAAGAAGTCATTGACTTCATCTTGGACCACATAATATGTTGATTTGGGATACTGGCCAAGATCATTTGTGACAACAAAAAGCAGTTCGTTGGTAGTAAGGTGAGTAAGATTTTCAAAGATCACAAGATCAAGAAGATATTTTCAACACCTTATCACTCGGTGGGAACGAGCAGGCAGAATCAACAAACAAGACTATACTTCATAAGCTAAAAAAGAGGTTGACCGGTGCGAAAAGAAAATGGAAGGAGATCCTACCCGAAGTCATATGGGCATACAGTACAACTTCGAAATCAAGCACCGGGCTACCCTGTTTTCCTTGGTGTATGGGGCCAAAGCCTTAATACCAGTCAAGGTGAGAGAACCGAGCTTCAGGTTCCAGTATGCAACTGAAAAACCAAACGACGAGGCCATGATCACAATCCTGGAACTATTGGATGAAAGGTGGGAGGCTGCCATGGTCCGATTGGCCGCCCATAAGCAGCGAGTAGAAAGGTATTACAACCAAAGAACCGGCCGCAAACACTTTCAAGTTGGGGACTTGGTGGTGAGGAAAGTAACACTACACACTAGGAAACCGAACAAAGGGAAGTGAGGCCCGAACTGGGAAGGACCGTATGAGTTACTGAAATAACCGACAAAGACTCATATAAACTCGAAGCGGGAAACGATGTACAACTACCGAACAACTGGAACGTGATACACATAAAGTGGTATTACTGCTAAGGTACGGACTCAATTACTTTTTAATCATGTTATAAAGCAGACTAATATTTACAGGTAATAGGCCAACAACGAATGTGACTATTAGGTCTGAAAGCACGTGTTGCACTCTTTTTCCCTTAAACCGATTTTTTCCCGAAGCGAGGTTTTCGGCAAGGCTTTTAATGAGGCAACAATAAAACATGCTAACTTAGATTTGAAGACCAGTTTCAAACTGGTGTCAATGATTGTTTGCTTAAGACCAACAGTATCTGAGCCCTCACGAATTCGACCTCGAATATTGGGGGCCATTACCATCGGATTAAGTTCTCTAGCAAGGGAAAAAGAAAACTTTATTTGCTAAAAGCTAAGGCCTGGTGGTTAGGATTCATTGTAAGGGCCAAACGGTCATATGAATCGTTCCCACATAGTCCACTCAAGCCATGGCACAAGTTTTTACGCGCTTTCAATCGTGTACCTTGTATAATAAGAAGTGAAAGAATTTTCCACTTCCCTTACACTTTGTTACTATGCATATTTTTTATCCCGGATCCTAAAGCCCACGTGCTACCCCTACTGGGGGATTGTCGCCCGAAGCAAATTCGGACGGCTCGGGCTACTGAATCCTGGAGGCGCCAAACCTATTAGGTGGTGCTCAAATATAAAAGGCTACGACCACCCTAAAACTGGCTCGAAGACGTCCGAAGTCTGTAACCAAAAAAGTAAATCCCTTACGAAAATTTGAAACCTACTAAAAGGCTACCCTCGAAAAAAACATCGTCTAAAAACACTTAAGTATCTTGAAAACCTCTGGTCTCACTGAGGGTTCGAAGCCACAAGCAAACAGAGTTGCATGAAGTCAGGCTTCATTCGAACCTCTAAAAAATGAATTCCCCAGAACTACATTTGATTCTATGCTAAGGCATCAAAAACAATACACAAATAAAAATTGCAAGAAGATGCTGGAAAAGTAAAAAACGATATTTCAAAGGCAATTGTTTTATATATATTCCAAAATATATTTACCAAGGCCCGATAGAACGACCTTAAAATAAAAAAATACATAAGGGAAAAACTGGAAAATTACTAAGGCATCTACGTCTGGCTTTACCCAGGGCCCAACTTGTCACGCCCCAAAACTGAGGAACGCGACAGGCGCTCAACCGAGTGAACCCGACCGAGCAAGCCTGTTAGATTTCCTTCTACCCAAACTCATCCACGAATGTAGATAATACATATTTTCATTAATTAGACAAAAAAGTATTCATGTCTAGAATACCAATTCATTACCAATAGTTTCATCATTTTTAAAGTCTCAAATGGACAAGTAATACAACCACAACATAACATATTTTGACTTTCCCAGCACCAATACACAACCCACACTATGTCTACGGAGACTCTATAGATAAAGAAGAGTAAAATGATAATGCCAGCAACAAGGCCCCGACTATACCTCAAGAAGAATACACAAAGTACAAAAGATACATGACCCTGGGATTAGGTGGGGCTCACCAAGTCAGCTGGGAAGAAGGTGCACTGCTATCACTGATCAATATCTCCTGCTGTGAAACCACCTGCATCCATTTAAAGATGCGGCGCCCCCGACAAATGGGACGTTAGTACCATCGAATAACACTAGTATGTATAACTAAACACCCTCTCAATAGAACAAATAATACAAACAAGAATATCATCATATCAATGAAAGCCTTAATCAACATCAAACCTCAATTTAGGATCAAGACAGTGTTCAAATTAATTTCCTTATCTCACATTGGGAGATTTTTAGTATCGATATTCTGTTGTTCACAATACCATTATTCACAATACCAATACCACCGTACTCTTAGCATGAAGTCCGATCACGACCCGATCAGCTAGGCTATCTCATTACAGACATCAACCGCAATTACTTTCAGTATCAGTACCACTGTCTTTAATACGGAGTCCGATCACGACCCGATCGGCTAGGCTGTCTTATTCGAGACATCAACATATTTGTATCAATCATTGCATTTCTTATTACTTTCACATATTTGCATTTCATTGGCACTAATGATCATAATTATAAGATCATTCTTGGCACGTTAGTCGTATTTAGTATTTTATGCTTACCTTTTCAGTTTCTAACATCAACATCATCAACAATAACAACAACAATTCAAATCAAGGAATGTAGTACACATGTGAGCAATTAAGAGTCTAAGGCACATAGAGATTCTTCACAAATTTTGGCATAATAGCCTTCGTTTGAATTTAACTTGAAGTCGAACATTTCTAATGCACATCCCATATTTTTAACACATCCTCAATTGATAACATAACATAAATAAAGCATTTGGGTTACTTGTTAAACATATATCTTTCAACCCAATCTTACTCGGAATAGCCAATTTTATAATGAACCACACGGGACTTACATAATTCACATGAATATCGTGGGATCCAATTCTAAGAGAAGAGTTTAGCCAACATACCTCAATGGAGCTTCCTTAACTATAAAATATTCTAGAATTCTTAGCAACTTCAATCTATTTTAAAAATATAACCAATTGAACCAAAATTAGGAAGATGCTCATGGTTCTAGCTCATTTGGTCATTGTATCAAACACTAGGTGTGTAGTAAGTTTCAAGGTCTTGTTATGGAGGATTCCATCATCCCACAATCCAATCTTTACCCTTTTTAGCTAAACAATCTTCTTACACACTTTGATAACACATGCATGTAAAATAAACAACTCTCATGCCCAAAAATTATCTTGCTAATTACCCATTTCTAGACAAAATTCGAAATTGAGGGTTAGGGTGTAGAAGCTTACCTCTAGGATAAAGACCTAGTGAGTTTCCTTTCTTAATCTTCCAAAATATGAGCAATAATTGAAGAACAGTTATTGAGGAATACCTTCTCACTCTAGGGCACTCTTTCTCACTCTAAAATGTTAGATTTTAGCTCAAAAAAGGCCCAAAGCGTGTATTTAACGAAGTAGGGTCGGGTTTTAAAAACTAAAAAATAAAGCTCCGGAACAAGGTCTGCGATCGCATAATTGATATGCGGACCGCATATCGGTCACATAATTGGTGTCCAAAACCGACAAAAATCTGTCTGTGTTTGTGGTAACTATGCGGCCCGCAGACCTGTTCTGCGGTCGCATAATGAACCGCAAAACAGTTCTGCGATCGCATAATGAACCGTAGAATAGTTCTACGGTCGCATAGTCGACCGCAGAATGGCATCCAACTGACCCTCTCCTGCCTCACTTCTGTGGCCATTATGCGGCCCGCAGAGTGATTATACGACCGCATAGTGGGCCGCAAATACGTCATTTTTTGCCGAAAATTATCCTTTACTCTCTGGTGCATTGTTCAACCCAAACATATAAGCCTAGTCCGGCACCATGACACAGTATTTTTCCTTTGCAAAATTTTACGGGGCCTTACACGACTCATCGCCAGAACCCTCGGAGCCCTCAGAGCCTTCGGGACCCTCAGGCTCGTAGAGCTCCTTTACCTCGACCTCAAGCCTCCTAGCTTTTTCAATCTCGGCTGATAGGTCAAAACCTAAGGCATGTATTTCTTCGAGGGTCTCTCTTCAGGATAACTACTTTATGTATTCAGTCTTCGTCTTTAAGCGGGTCTCGACTGCCTCCACATCGGCCTTATACTGGGCCACCATTTCCTCGGCATCAACAGAGGTTGTATCTAATTTCGACCTCTATGCCGTGTATTCTTGTCTGAGAGAATCCTATTCTGTGATGGCTGAGCTCAGTTGTTCCCGGAGATCATCATTCCACCGAGACCACTTATCAGCTTTGTCCTTCACCACCCAAAGTTGGTTCTCGACCGATGCCAGCTCCGCTTTCGCAGGTTCCTTCTCCAAAGCCAGCAGATCCATCTTGCTCTTCCACACTTCAGTTGTGGCCTTGACCTCGTCCATCTCGGCTCGAAGTTGTTCGATCAGGTCTATCTTCTGTTGGACCTGCAAAGTTGTGTTGTTAGTCACCACGACTTGCTGCTCGGTTTTAGCCTCAAAGATCTTTACCTTCTCAACTAGGTCGGTGTGTTCTCACTTTAGGGTCAAGGCCTCTTTCTGAGCTTTTTCCAGCTTAGCCTAGAAAATGGGGAAGTCTTTGAGGGCCTCGTCCTGTTGTCACTAAGAGACATATACATGTCCTTCTTCTTGAGGTATGTGCATGGTAAGGTTACACAATGATTCAATAGCTTTGGAATGACTCTTGGCACGTTCGAGGATGAATGTATGTTTAAGTGGGGGAGAATATAATGACCCGACCGGTCGTTTTGAGCATTTACATTCCGTTCGATGGTTCAAGGGCATGTGTAGCTTTGTATGATGTGCTATGATTTGTGTGAATCGTTGGTTTTGGTTTTCGTGTGATTCTAAATTGATTTAGAAGAATGATTCTCATTTTAAAGGTTTTAAGTTAGAAGAGTTGACCAAGTTTGACTTTTGTGTATTTGAACCTGAATAGGAGTTTTGATAGTTTCGTTAGGTCCCTATGGTGCTTTTGGACTTAGGTGTATGCCCGTATTTGCATTTTGATGTTTAGAGATGGTTTCAGCACTATTTGGCGAAAGTTGGCAATTTGAAGTTTTTGAAAGTTCATAGATTTAGCTGAGAGTTGACTTTGATGACATCGGGTTCAGATTGTGGTTCCAGCAGTTGTAATAGATTCGTCATATGGTTTGGAACTTGTGTGCAAAATTTGAGGCCATTCCGAGTTGATTTGGTATGGTTCGGTATGAGTTTTGGATGTTAAAAGTTCAAAAGTTCATTAAGTTTGGTTTGAGGTGTGATTCATGCTTTTGATGCTGTTATGTGTAATTTTAGTTCTTCTTTGGGATCGTAAAGATAAGGTCGCGATCGCGAAGTGTATCATGGGATTTGGGTATTTCTCTTCATCGCGTTCGCGGACTATGGGTCGCATTCGCGTAACTTTGTACATTTAGTCACCGCAGTCGCATCTTATTACTGCATTCGCATACAGTTGAGCTGGGAACGGGAGCTGGAGGATTTATTTCTTTGTCTTGGAGAGGTTCTAGGCCATGTCCACGATGGGTTATCTGCGAAATGCATCGCATTCGCGTGGTAGGTGTTACGAACGTGTAGATTAATTTTGGAGCTGTGACTTTTGTGCTTCGAGATCGCGAAGGAAGTCCCATGATCGCGAAGGTACCCTTGGAGAGTGTATAAAGTACTATATTTTGAAGGTCTTAGTCATTTTATCATATTGTGCGCTATGGAGCTTGGATTTTGGCGATTTTGGAGGCGATTTTCACCACATGGTTTGGGCTAAGTGTTTTCTACTCGGTTTTGATTATATTTCGTGATTCCATCTTTTACTTTGGCATTCGATTGATGATTTCAAAAGAGAAATTGGGGGTTTTCTTCTAAACTTTCCTAACGTTATTAATTGAGGTTTGAACATCGATTCAGAGTTAGATTTGAGTGAAATTAGTATAGCTGGACTCGTATTTGAATGTATTGTCGGAATTTATGAGTTTTTTCGTGTTTCGAGGTATGAGCTCGGGTTCGACTTTTTGGTTGACTTTGAGTAATTGATTAAAGATTCGACCTTTATCATCGGTTTCCTTTGGCATTATTTGATATTTTTGAGTTGCTTTTTGCTAATTTCGAGCCATTCGCAGGTTGATACGCGCGAGATGGAATTTCTAGAGTGGTGTTTGGCTTGCTCGGTATTCGTTTTGGTATGTTTTGAGTAACCATCTTATCTAAACTTGGTTGAGGAACTAGTTTGTTGAGATATTTGTGATAGGTACGTGCTCCGGGTGCGTACACGTGTGGGGATCGATCCCATGTGCAAGCACCGAGGTATTTATCCATGATCGGGGTAGTGCTTAGGCTATGATATGCCTTGAATCGACTGTTAAGCTTTAAGCTATGATGTTTCTCATATTCTTAGCCCTGTTGTGAACTATTCGATCCATGTTTAAGGTTACATAGAGGCTAATTTCCTGAATGAACTTGATATTTGCTATTTTCGTGAGGAAGTTACTGATTTGAGCTATGATTTCACACTTTGCACATGCATACACTTTAGCATGTCACTTATACCCGTCCAGAAGCATGAAATATGATATTCATTGATCATATACATGTGTTCTTGTATATTTTCTTCTATGTGATATGATTTAGACCGGATGCCTGTGACCATACCGGGCGGATTGTGATATTGTGCATGTGACCACACCGGGTTGATTATGATATTATGCCTGTGCCCATACTGGGCGGATTGTGATATGTGCATGTGGCCATGCAAGGCGGATTGTGATTATTAGCACGTGAGTTGTCGATGCAGCACGTGACTTGTCCATGCGATTGTTATATTATTAGCTCATGAGTTATTTGTGCGCATCCAGATATTGATAATATTGGCACGTGAGTTTTCCGTGCAGTTCATATTATTAGCACATGAGTTATCTGTGCAGCACGTGAGTTGTCCGTGTAGCATGTGAGCACCAAAGTGGTTCGACCTATGTTTTCTTGATTTGATCATATGTTTGTTATATACTTGTTGGATTTAAGAACTTGTACAGGTGACTGGTGAGCATCATTTATAATTCTTGCTTCTATTACGTCGTCGAGGTTAGTTAGGATACTTATTGAGTACATGGGGTCAGTTTTACTCATACTACACTTCTGCACCTCACATGCAGTTCTTGGAGCAGATGTTGTGGTACATGGCGGAAGCTGGCATTAAAGATTTACCCGTTATCCGGACATGGCTACCACTTGTTCTTGGTAGTATTATATTTGAGTTCTGTTTATGTATGTTGAAACAGATGTAGTATTACTTCATACCAGTTTTGTAAATCTAATTCTTAGTAGCTCATGACTTGTACTACCAGTCCCTGGGTTATTGTATGAAAGTTCAGTTAATTCATTATTTACTTCTTATTAATATCATTTGGATTATGTTGATTTTTAGTTGGCTTACCTAGCGGGTTGGGTTATGTGCCATCACAGCTAGTTAGATTTTAGGTCCCCTCAGAAGGATAGAAAATACTGCAAACTGATGCCAGCAAAGACTGTTGGAGTGTTGTTCTATTTGAAGAAATAGATGGACAGAGAAAAATATGCGGATATGCCAGCTAAAAGTTCAAAGATGCTGAGCAACATTATCATTCCACGTTCAAGAAAATTCTTGAAGTGAAAAATAGGATTAAGAAATTAAATTGTTTTTCTAATTCATACAGAATTTCTGATAGAAATGGATATGCAAGCCTTTCCAAATATGATCCAGATGAATGAAAAAATTATTCCTAGTCCGAAGATTCTCAGATGGGCCCAATGGTTCTCTCCATACAAGTTCTAAGTCAAGCACCTGAAAGGAAAGAATAAATGTTCTTGCTGATTTCTATCTCGACCAGAAGAATTCTCAAAGAACTTTTCACCAGAGAAGATGAAGTCGAAACAAAAGCCAACCAGCCAGATTTTCATGTTTTGAAATGTACTAGGAACCTGTTCATTAAAGCCGACGGATCACCCACCAGAGTTGTTCAACCTCATAGATCACTTTGATCCATCATTCATAATGGAAAGAAGAACTTATTATGATCTCTAGGTTTTCCGGAAACATGGAGGATCCATTCTTTAGACTTATAGAGTCAATCTAGAATATCCATTCTGCCATATATTCATAGCACAAGCCAGGGATTTTTCCCAGGAGCTTTTATGTTTTTTCTGGTACTTATGCCATCAGTATTATATTTTCATGGAATTCAAGTGCAACGTGTTCAAAGATTTTGACAACATTGAACCTGCTCTTAAAATATTTCTATTATGGTTCAAGACTCAAATATATTGGATAAAATGTTTCAACGATTCCTATAAAGTAAAGATATTCGTATTCCATTGGCCAGTGAAGATTATGAATGGAAAGGTCTAGGCGTAAGCAGAAGTATCATTCTAGTGGAAATTTCCCGTGTCCATTTTTTCCATGGAAGAAGAATACAATGAAGCACAAAATATCTTCCAGCAAAATAGGTGTATCCCAAGAGAAATATGGCCAAAAGAATGGCCGAGCTGAAATTATACCAGCACACATCCTCACTGGGAATGGGTCCGAGAAGCGACAAAGGAGTACAAGACCCCTTACAAAGTTATACGATAAATGATCACTCATGACATTGCTAGATAAGATTACATATTACACCTCACAATCCAAAGGAGAAGGAACACAACGAAGCAGGATCGTCAAGCTCCAAGAGTTACCACACAAGATCATTGAAAGAAGTCTAGAAGACAAGGCCAGATATGCAGTAGAATCAATGCAGACAATTATGATGATTTGAGCCTAAAAACCCTGCTAATCTCATCTTAATCCCATATTACCTACCAAAAATTCCTAAACAATCATCTATCCATACCAAGACAAAATTCCTCATATTTTCATACTCTTCGGGCCCCACTTCCACATGCTTTGTCACATGGATCACCCTACTTTCACATACTTTCACATGCTCCCACATACTTCCACATGCTTTACCATGTATATTGCCCCTCTTTCACATGCTTACAAAAGCGTTTTAGTGTATACTAGTTACTTGGCCTAAGGTCCTTCACATGTCAAAAAGGGACCCACTTGTATATAGGTTTGCCACATAAGATAGGTTTATTTTTTAATATAAGTTGTCTTGTAATAACCTCCTAGACCTATATAAAGGAGGCAATGTAGTAGTTGCAAGATCATCTGGTAACCACTGTAAATCTTTGTGATATATTACGTATGAGTTCCTTCTAAATTTATCTCTTGTTCTTTCTTTCGAATGGATGGAAAGTCCGGTCCTTTCATGAAAATAGAGTAGTAATACTCTAAGAAAGTTAGCTTGTTATAGTATGAAAGTTTTCTGAGTTATAACAGCAAAAGTTGGTTATAGTATCAAAATTTTCTTAGTTGTGTAGCTTGGCAAGACATCCCTAAAGGGTTGTGAATCCAGCCTCTTTGTAGGAAAATGTTTGAGACTATAAGCAAATGTTCTATTTGTGTAGCTTGGCGAGCCATCCCTAACGGGTTATCAAAGCCAGCCCCTATTTGGCAAGATATCTCTAACGGGTTGTGAAGCCATCTTGGCAAGCCATCCCAAACGGGTTGTGAAGCCATCCCTTTTATAGGGAAGCTTTTGTGTCTATAATTACGATTTCTTTCTGGTAGTTTTTTACTTTGTTGTTATATTGTGGTATCAGAGCAGACCATCCTTTCGGAGGGAAGAGCAATTTACTAAATATGTCTGAGTGATTTCCATCATCCTCTTCCCTGTCAAACATGAATATGTTCCCTACTCTATATAAAACACTGTCCAAAATATATGATTACCTATATGAAGTAGATATCCTTCCTAATGAACAAAAAGTATCCTCCACCGAACTACTGCTCATAAACCCCGAAGTAGATATCCTACCTAATAAAATTATTTTCATAAGCTTTGACCATTTCCAAAGAAACCCAATTAAACCATTTTTCTGTGCAAATTATTTCAGCCCGAAGACAAAGACCCTAAATAAAATTCCTTTTGGAATATACAAACTATCATGGAAGACCATGATTGGATCAAACATTTCAACAAAGAAGGTAGAGGAGTTTGGTGGTTCAAATGCCCCTTTACAACACACTGCCCATGGGATCTTGGTTAGAACTGTCAAGACTGTTTCGAGGATCTGATTGGAGAATATGATGAACTCCACATGCATCATTGGAATAAATTAGGGCTTAATAAGATGAATCCACAAATCACGAATAAAGGAAAAACCACTGAAAATCAATTTCGAGCTAGATATGAAAATAAAGATCCATTCATTGGCTCACTAAGCCGTCCAGATAAATATGAATTTCTTGTTACTTACCAAACCCATGAATGGCCAAAATTATCAAAATAATTTACTCCAATTTGGGAAAATAGTGAAATGATAAAAAACCCCAAACCACCATCAGCTAATAATACCCAGAGTCCAAAAAGCCACCTGAAGCTAAAACTTCATCAACACAAAATACCACAAAGTCCCCATAACCATATATATTCATGCTAATCCATTCAAGCTCCAGTCATACCCAAAATTTTACTCCACTTCAACCTTTTTAAAAAGAGGGTGTAAGCCATGATCTAAAAAATCCCAAGAAAAATATAGTGCTACCCACTAGAGAAACCCCCCAATGAGTAATTTTAAGACAACAATGAATTAGTAATCAGAAAATGCCCTCTGTCAAAACAAAGAGCTGAACAATATTTGAAACACCACAAAAACATGTGGCCCACACACAAAACAAAATGATTAGCAAAGTATAAAAAAATTAGAAAAAGGTTGAGAAGACATCGTCTCAGCATGCTGGATTAATCATAACTCTGGAACAAAGGTTGGCAAATTTACAATATGAGCTTTGTCATCCAGGAACCTTACTTTTTGGTTCTTCCAACAACAACAAAAAAAAGACAATCGCCATCATGGAACATATTCAACTTTTTAGAAATGACCGATTTGAGTCACAAAAAAGCTCAGGTTTTCCATCAAAGCCTACCTCCTTTCCTATGTCGTCACAAGTAAACTCCCCGCCAATGTTGGACAACACCTTTTCTACTTTCCCTACTACCTCACATAATCCTATCTCTTTCACCCAACCCTCAAAAGAAGGTCATGAATTTGATATTGTAAAAATAGTTTGGGAAAGTAAAGATGCTCTTGCTACCAAGAAAATGCGAGATCGTGGAGAAAGTTCAAAAGGGGCAAACCCCGAGAATTCGATGATTTATGGCCAAATAAATCCAACCAAAATATAAGGCTGAAGAAGGATATACCACTTGGTCTGAGTCTCAAAATTCATTAGATGATGATTTTACGGAAGGTATCTCTCGATCAAGTAATGATTCCAAAACCAACTCTTCCGAAGAGGACTACCCACCGATATTTGTGAACCAGCAAAGGGAACCAGAAATATCTGGGTAGATCAGGATCAAGAAGGCATGACAAATGAACCAATCATAGAAAAGAGATATGAACCCATGACATCAAAAGCAGTTGGAACTGGTTTCCACACTTTTACCTTGGATGATGTCAAGGTATCAAAATTATCTCAAAGGATCCAAGACTTCTATACTTGGAGGACAATTGTACAAAGTGATCTGCCCTAAAAGAAATTATCTAAAATAATCCATTGCTTGAAAAATCATGTCATATATCCTATCTGATCGCCGGATCTAGATGTTCCTCCCACACACCTAAGCGATGCAAAGGATTCAGGAGGTTCAAATGGACATGAATTCTAGATGGGAGAAAAAGGTCTAGGAGATGCATACAATATTTCAGACGAAGGAGGCCAGGAAATTTTCATAAAAATAACTAATGCTATAGTTTCCACAAGACTGGACATTTTGCAAGAAACAGTACCCAATTGCAGAATTCTATCAAACTTCTTGCATAAATTGAAGATTACACTGGTATACATCTCGGAGAAGAAGAGGACCTTGAATCCGTATTCTCTATGGATAATGAACCCACTGAAGAAATATTATTCTCTCTAGATATATATGAAGATTATTGTGATGACCACTACAAAGTTACAGAACCAACAACCAAAGCCCAAGAGGAGTTCAATGCTCTCATTTTCATCCCTCAGGTGGAACTCAAAGTTTATCCATCTAAATCGGATAAACCAACTCAGGTCATTGCTTTTATTGACACCAGAGCTTCTTATTCACTCATGAATCCAGCTATTCTCCTTGAAGATCAATGGGTGCCGCACTACAAGGATTTCAATACTGCATCAAATGTGACTCTGACTAACACCATCATCACAAAACACCTAATTACAATTGCGTTTTTCAAGGATTGAAGTACAGAACCAAGCTAATAGGGTCTGATGTACAAGGAAAAGAGCTAATCATTGGATTTGACATTTTTAGACAACTAAAAGATCAACTCCAGATCAGGGCTAATGGGGTAACCTTTAAGAAGAAGTTCAAACCTTTTTTATGAAATTACAAGGCTATTCCAAATCACCAATGACGAACAAATAAAGAAAATTGAACAACATCTCATTGAGAATTCATGTGCGGAATCCCACAAGGATTTTATAAAGAAAGGAAAAAGCCCGTTATGGAAGAATAGAGAGTTTTTTTTTTATCAAACTCCCTTTTCAGAAGAATGAAAACATCAATCCAACAAAAGCTAGTCTTTGGTTTACATCAATGATAACCTATTATTTAGTGATACACTATAGGAACATATCAACTTGCTCCATCGATTTAAGGCACTGATAACACAATATGGGATTATGATTTCAGTAAAAAGATGGTTCTTTCCCAAAGAGAGTTTTATTTCCTTGGAATGCATTTTGTCCAAGAATCATAAAACCTAGAACCACATATATGTCAGGAACTACTCATATTTCTAGATACCAGGCTCACAACGAACCAAATTCAACAGTTCTTGAGTGTAGTAAATTATATAAGATATTTTATCCCAAACATCTCTGCATACATTTCCCCACTCATAAGATGCTCAATAATGGTGCTCCATCGTGGAAGAAGGAACAAGATGAAGCAGTCAAGAAAATAAAAGAAAGATCCAAAAATGTTAAGTGTAATGACCCGAACGGTCATTTTGAGCATTGACATTTCGATCGATGATTTGAGGTTTTGAGTAGTTTCATATGATGTATTATGACTTGCGTGTATAGTCTATTTTGGATTTCGAGTGATTTGAGAATGATTTGGAAGAATGATTCGCGATTTGAAAGCTTTAACTTGGAACAATTGACCAAGATTTGACTATTGGGTAAATGGACTCGGAGTCGAGTTTTGATTATTTCGATAGGTTTGTATGATAATTTTGGACTTGTGTGTACATTCAGATTTGATTTTCAAGGTTCCTAGAAGAATTCAACACTATTTCTCGAAAGATGGCAATTTGAAGAACTTGAGAGTTCATAAGTTTGACCGACAGTTGTCTTTGATTTTATTTGACTCAAATTGATGTTCTAAAACTTTGTATAGGTCTATATATTTTAATTAAACTTGTGTGCAAAGTTTGAAAGTAATCCGAAGTGTGTAAGTGTGATTCAGACACTCTTTTAAAGGAATGAAGATTTAGCAACTTATAAATTCTATTCGGTTTGAGTCTCGATTCTTTGTTCTAATGTTCCGATGGGTGTTTTGAGACTTTAGATAAGTTTGGATAATGTATTTTTACTTTTTGGTATAATTGGATTGGGTCCCGAGGGGCTCGGGGGTATTTTGGATCAATGATAGAGAGACTAGTTAAGTTAATGATTTGGACTTTGACCACGGTCAATATCGGGTAAAGACGACCTCTTTTTAGTGTTTTGAGTATGCAAGCAGATTCGTAGCATATTGTATGATTGAAATGCATATATGGTTTGTGTCCGGGAGGTTCCTATTACACCCCACACTTTTACTCACACATAAAGTTAAAGATTGATAGGTAGGGCTCGTGATGCAGCCAATCGGTCGGTGACACGTAAGGGGAAAGAGGAGCCAAAAAGGGATTACATGTTTTATTGGGCCAACGGTAGCTGTCTTATTGGGTGTTGTAACCGGTGCAAGGCGACCCATTTTGCATATGGAGTCGGCTTCTAGGCATGGCACAATATATAATAAGGTAATGCAACCCTCTTCTCCCTCATTCTAGGAGACATCACCAATATTAGTGCTTCCAAAATGCTCTCAACGCCTAGAATTCCCAAACAGTTAAGGCAAGGTCGAAGGCGAATCTAGACGGATCTAGCATGAAGGAGCTTGGAATCGTTGCTATAATATCTGTTTGTATTGATTTTGGAGATTCATTGGAGGAATAATTAACCATCAACAAGGTATGTAGGGAAACTTTCTTTCATGGCAAGTTTTGGTGTAAGTCTTTCTCTCCCTCTAAAGGATTTTAGTATTGTAATAATTGGTGGTTCAGAGTCCTTCTCAATGGCGATGTTCTTATCCTAGTACTGTAACACCCTAAAAAATTTCGAAGTACTTAAGTGTAAAGCCCGGTAAAATTAGCAAAGAAAATAATGTTTCATGGTGCCGGACTAGGCTTATGTGTTTGAGGATTATAGAGGTGGCATACAAGCTTGAACTACCACCATGTGCATCAGGCTATGGTAGGAGATGCAGATCTTCTATTGGGTGGATCAGAATTGGGGAAGCAGATTTGATAGGGCCAGACCTTGTGCATCTGGCTATGGAAAAAGTTAAAATCATTAAAGAGCGGTTGAAGACTGCTCAGAGTCGTCAGAAACCCTATTCGGATGTTTGTCGTAGAGATTTGGAGTTGCAAGAAGATGATTGGGTATTCTTGAAAGTTTCCCCCATGAAGGGTGTATTGCGATTTGGAAAGAAAGGAAAATTGAGTCCGAGGTTTGTCGGACCGTACAAAATCATTTAAAGGATCGGTGAGGTGGCATACAAGCTTGAACTACCACTTGAGATGTCATTAGTACACCCGGTGTTCCATGTGTCTATGTTGAAGAAAGTAGTTGGAGATCCGACACTCATTCTTCCGGTTGAGACTATTGAGGTAAATGATAAATTGACTTACGAAGAGATTCCGATTTCTATTATTGATCGGCAAGTCCGAAAATTGATAAATAAAGAAATTGCCTCTGTGAAAGTGTTGCGGCGAAACCAACAGGTTGAATAGGCTACTTGGGAGGCTGAGGAAGAAATGAAAAAAAAGTATCCTTATTTGTTTGAATGACTATGTATTTATAAAGTTGTGATCTAGGAAAAAGATTATAAGACTTACGTTTTATGAATTTTGTATCATTTGAACAATTGGTGTTAAGTGTGTTCCTTTCGGAAAATATATTTCTTATGAGGCAACAGTTGGTGTTGTTTTGTATTATGTTATGTCGTTGAAATATGTATATGTTGTTAGGATGTGTTTTTGGGGCTCTCTGACAGGTGGATAGGTCTAATTACAAAGGAAACTCTGGCGAAAGTTTTGGAAATTTGGGGCTGCTAGTTTGTGGTATAAAACAAACTAAGTTGCATAAGATGCTAATGACGGATATTTACCCTCATTCGAGGACGAATGATCCTAAGCGGGGAAGAATGTAACACTCCGAAAAATTTCGAAGTACTTAGATATGAATCCCGGTAAAATTTGCAAAGAAAATAATGTTTCATGGTGCCGGACTAGGCTTACGTGTTTGGACAATGCACCAAAAATAAAGGAAAACTTTTGGCGGAAAAGCGTGTTTATGCGGTCCATTATGCGACCGCATAATCACTCTGCGGGCCGCATAATGGCCGCGGAAGTGAGCAGGAGAGGGCCATTCTGGAAGCAGCTATGCGGTCGACTATGCGACCGCATAACTATTATGCGGTGCATTATGCGACCGCATAACAGTTATGCGGACTGCATAACAGCTATGCGGACCGCATAGTGACCACAAACACAGACAGATTTTTGATCATTTTTGTCAGCAATTATGCAACCGATATGCGGTCGTATATGCGACTGCAGAACCGTTCCAGAGCTCCATTTTTGGGTTTTTAAAACCCGACCCTATTTCATTAAATACATTCTTTGGGCCATTTTTGAACTACAATATGATATTTAGTGTGAGAGAGAGTGCCCTAGAGTGAGAAGGTATTCTTCAATAATTGTTATTCAATTCTTGCCCAAGTTTTGGAAGATTAAGAAGGGAAACTCACTAGGTCTTCATCCTAGAGGTAAGATTCTACACCCTAACCCTTACTTTCGAATTCTGTGTAGAATTGGATAATTAGCAAGATAATTTCTGGGCAAGAAGGTTAGTTATTTACATGCATGTGATATCAAGGGGGTGTAGGATGATTGTTGAACTAGGCATAGTAAAATTTGGGTTGTGGGATAATAGAATTCTCCATAAAAAGGCCTTGAAACCTTATGCACACCTTATGTTTGATAAAATGCTCAAATGAGCTAGAACCATGATCATCTTCCTACAATTTGTTATATTTCTAATATAGATTGAAGTTGCTAAGAATGTTGGAACATTTAGAGTGTAAGGAAGCTCAAGTGAGGTATGTTGGCTAAACTCTTCTTTAAGAATTGGAATTCCCAATATCCTCGTAAGTTCCGAGATATTGATTATAAATGGAGTATTCTGGTACGTTTTGTAATGAAGATATATGTTCAATTTGCGTTTCAAATGCTCTTATCATATTGCATTATAAATTGAGGATGTGTCCCAAACTATGGATTATGTATCCACATGTTATAAATTCTAGTCGTGATTTATGTGAAAGTTATTATGCCAAGTTGTGTAGAGATTGTGATTGTGGTATACCTCCACCCGCATACATTGGAGTGAGGCGGCATGACCGCTTTGTATGGGGTTTATGGTATAGAGATTGTGATTGTGATACACCTCTACCCGCATATATATTGGGGTGAAGCGGCATGACCGCTTGTGAATGGATTATGGTATTGTGGGACTGCACCTCCACCCGCTTACATTGGGGTGAGGCGGTACGACCGCTTTGTGTATAGTTTTGGTATTGGTGTGGCACCACCACCCGCATACATTGGGGTGTGACGGCATAGCTGCTTTGTGTTGGTATTGGTATCGTTGATGCATTTCCACCCACATACATTGGGGTGCGGCATAGCCTCTCTGTGTAGGTTCTTGGTACTGTAGTTATACATCCACCCACATACATTGGGGTGAGGCGGCAGGGCCGCTTGATTAGAGTTGTGGTATTGTACGTACACTCCCACCTGCATATATCGGGTGAGGAGGCGGGGCCGCCTTGTGTGAAGATGGTTACAGAGGATCTCATCTTAAATCCTATAAATGTTATTTATAGCTTTTAATAAGCTTGCTATGGTTTAAACGATTATCTATATTATTCTATTGCTGCACTGGTTCATCATATTCATCTTGTGTTTCTGAATTCTTAAATTAGTGTTTAGTTTTCATACTACTACTATTCGACGGTACTAACGTCCCTTTTGTCGGGGGCGCTGCATCTTTTAAATGAATGAAGGTGGTTCCATAGTAGGAGATATTGATCAGTGATAGTAGCACACCTTCTTCCCAGCTGACTTGGTGAGCCCCACTTCATCCCGGGGTCATGTATCTTTTGTTCTTTGTGTATTATGTTTGAGGTATAGCCCGGGCCTTGTTGCCGGCATTATCATTGCACTCATCTTTATCTATAGAGGCTCCATAGATATAGTGTGGGTTTTATAATGGTGCTGGAGAAGTCAAACTCGTGTGTTGTTCTTGAATTACTATTTCCACCTCAGATTATGAAAAATGTGTTTGGAGTTGAGACTTTAAAATAAAGTAACTGATGGTAAGAAATTGGTATTTCAACATGATCACTTTATTGGTTGATTAACAAAAACATATATATTCTTTTTATTCATGAATGAGTTTGGGTAGAAGTAAATCTAATAGGCTTGCTCGGCCGGGTTCACTCGGTTGAGCACCAGTGGCGCTCCTCGGTTTTGGGGCGTGACAAACTTGGTATCAGAGCCTAAGGTTTTAAAGTATTCCCGGATGTATCGGAGCCGTGTCTAGTAGAGTCCTTATTATCGGTGTGTTGTCGACCAAATCTATAATTAGGATGCTACATGGGCATTTAGGAATACTACCCTTCTTTCATGTTCTTGATCGTGCAATAAACCATTCGTGTTTGAAGTTCCCATTTCAAATGGATTTGAAGTATATTATATCTCAAATATTCTATATGTTGATATTTGATGGTGATCTTTGAAATTGAAAGAGGTGAAATTGTGGATTATGAAATACAGACATCATGCCAGGAATAAAGAATCTTGTGAATGGCCTAATGAGCCAAGGAAATATTATCGTTGTGAATGACTGGGAATACTAATGAGAATTTATACAATATGAAAGATTTTGAGGTGAGTACAATTGTATTTATGATATTTCTATTTGCAAATCAAATTAAAAATATTTTTGGGAGCATCATTAGCAATACCGAGGAAGGGTGGGTCATAAGGCTTATACCTGAAACTACATGTGTCGGTGTAGGGGTGGATTGGGATTATTCCCCTTATTTGGGATGAAATTGGAACCTCTAGGAAATTGTGATATTATTCCCCTTAATTGGGATGAAACTGGACCTTTGTGGATTGGAAAATTCAACCCGCACGGCATATGTGAGAAGGCAGCCTAGCTGATCGGGTGGAGATCAGATGCCATGTTGCGCACATGGTGGTACTACTCTTGGTAACAACTTTATTTTGCATCACCTGTCAAACCACATTGTCCATGGGGAGATGGCCTAGATGATCGGGCGTGATCGGACTCCGTGCTAACAAAGACGGTGGTATATCGGTACTAATGATCTCCCAACCAAAAATTAAATATGAAGTTCATATTTTGAAAATTATTATGTTTTAACTGGACATTGGATATTGTTGATTGCGGCTTGCTGTTTCTATGTATTTCCTTTTCTTATATGGGCATTCTATTTTGAAAGAGGATATTTAGCTATACATACTAGTGTTATTCGACAGTACTAACGTCCCTTTTGCCGGGGGCGCTGCATCTTTAATGGATGCAGGTGGTTCTTCAGTAGACGACATTGATCAGTAATAGCAGTACACTCTTTTCAGCTGATTTGGTGAGCCCCACTTCATTTCGGGGTCATGTATCTTTTGTTTCTCATGTACTGTATTTTGAGGTATAGCCGGGGCCTTGTTTCCGTCATTTCCATATTACTCTTCTATTGTACTTAGAGGCTCCGTCGACAGGTTGTGGGTTATGGTTGATGTTGGGAATTGAACTAGAAATGTTGTTACTTGAAAATCATGTTTTTCATTAATTCTATAAACTCGTAATGTTTTGGAAATTATGAATGAAGCTGCTAATGGGAATGAAAAGGATGCTATTAATAAAATCTTTCCAGTGATTGATTAATGAAGTACATCTCCTCTTTATTCATGGATGAGTTTGGGTAGAAGGAAATCTAACAGGCTTGCTCGGCCAGGTTCTCTCGGTTGAGCGCCGGTCGCGCTCCCCGAGTTTGGTGCATGACAATAGGGTCAGACCTTGTGCATCAGGAAAAAGTTAAAATCATTAAGGAGTTGTTGAAGACTGCTCAAAGTTTTCAGAAATCCTATTCGGATGTTCGTCGTAGAGATTTGGAGTTCCAAAAACATGATTGGGTACTCTTGAAAGTTTCCCCCGTGAAGGGTGTAATGCGATTTGGTAAGAAAGGTAAACTCAGTCCGAGGTATGTCGGACAGTACAAAATCATTCAGAGGATCGATGAGGTGGCATACAAGCTTGAACTACCGCCTCAGATGTCATTATTACACCCGATGTTTCATGTGTCTATGTTGAAGAAGGTAGTTGGAGATCCGACACTCATTGTTCCGGTTGAGACTATTGAGGTAAATGACAAATTGACTTACCAAAAGATTTTGGTTTCTATTATTGATCGGCAAGTCCGGAAATTGAGAAATAAAGAAATTGCCTCCGTGAAGGTGTTGTGGTGAAACCAATAGGTTGAAGAGGCTACTTGGGAGGCTGAGGAAGAAATGAAGAAAAAATATCCTTATTTGGTTGAACTACCATGTATTTATAAAGTTGTGATCTAGGAAAATAAATTATAAGACGTACTTTTTATGAATTTTGTATCATTTGAACAATTGGCGTTACGGGTGTTCCTTTCTGGTAATATATTGCTTATGAGGCCACAGTTGGTGTTGTTTTGTATTATGCTATGTCGTTGGAATATGTGTATTTTGTTAGGATGTGTTTTTGGGGCTCTCTGACAGGTGGATAGGCCTAATTACAAAGGAAACACTCGCGAAATTATTGGAAAATTAGGGCGTTAGTCAAATTTGGGGTTGCTAGTTTGTAGTATAAAACAAACTAAGTTGCATAAGATGCTAATGACAGATATTTACCCTCATTCGAGGATGAATGATCCTATGCGGGGGAGAATGTAACACCCCGGAAAATTTTGAAGTACTTAAGTGTAAAGCCCGGTAAAATTTGCAAAGAACATAATGTTTCATGGTGCCGGACTAGGCTTACGTGTTTGAACAATGCACCGGAAAGTAAAGGAAAACTTTTGGCGGAAAAGTGCGTTTATGCGGTCCATTATGCGACCGTATAATTACTCTGCGGGCCGCATAATGGCCGCATAAGTGAGCAGGAGAGGGCCATTCTGGAAGCAGCTATGCAGTCGACTATGCGACCGCATAACTATTATGCGGTGCATTATGCGACCCCATAACAGTTATGCGGACCGCATAGTGACCACATACACAGACAAATTTTTGATCATTGTTTGTCAGCAATTATGCGACCGATATACGGTTGCATATGAGACCGCAAAACCGTTCTGGAGCTCCATTTTTGGGTTTTTTAAACCCGACCCTATTTCGTTAAATATACTCTTTGGCCATTTTTGAACTATAATCTGATATTTTAAAGTGAGAGAGAGTGCCCTAGAGTAAAAATGTGTTCTTCAATAATTGTTCTTCAATTCTTGCCCAAGTTTTGGAAGATTAAAAAGGTAAACTCACTAGGTCTTCATCCTAGAGGTAAGATTCTACACCCTAATCCTCACTTTCGAAATTTGTGTAGAATTGGATATTAGCTAGATAATTTCTGGGCAGGAGGGTTATTTATTTAACATGTGATATCAAGGGGTGTAGGAAGATTGTTGAACTAGGCATAGTAAATATTGGGTTGTGGGATGATAGCATTCTCCATAAAAGGGCCTTGAAACCTTATGCACACCTTGTGTTTGATAAAATGTTCAAATGAGCTAGAACCATGATCATCTTCCTAATTTTGGTTCAATTTGTTATATTTCTAAAATAGATTGAAGTTGCTAAGAATTCCGGAACATTTAGAGTGTAAGGAAGCTCAAGTGAGGTATGTTGGCTAAACTCTTCTTTAAGAATTGAAATTCGCAATATCCTCGTAAGTTCTGAGATATTGATTATAAATGGAGTATTCAGATAAGTTTTGTGATGAAGATATATGTTCAATTCGTGTTTCAAATGCTCTTATCATATTTCATTATAAATTGAGGACGTGTCCCAAACTATGGATTATGTATCCACATGTTATAAATTCTAGTCGTGATTTATGTAAAAGTTATGCCAAGTTGTGTAGAGATTGTGATTGTGGTACACCTCCACCCGCATACATTGGAGTGAGGTGGCATGATCGCTTTGTGTGGGGATTAATGTATAGAGATTGTAATTTTGATACACCTCCACCCGCATATATATTGAGGTGAGGCGGCATGACCGCTTTGTGTAGGGATTATGGTATTGTGGGTCTGCACCTCCACCCGCTTACATTGGGGTAAGGCGGTACGACCGCTTTGTATATAGTTTTGGTATTGGTGTGTCACCACCACCCGCATACATTTGGGTGAGGCAGCATAGCCTCTTTGTGTTGGTATTGGTATCGTTGATGCATTTACACCCGCATACATTGGGGTGAGGCGGCAGGGCCGCTTGATTAGAGTTGTGGTATTGTACGTACACTTCCACCTGCATACATCGGGTGAGGCGGCGGGGCCGCCTTGTGTGAATATGGTTATAGAGGATATCATCTTAAATCCTATAAATGTTATTTATAGCTTTTAATAAGCTTGCTATGGTTTAAACGGTTATCTATATTATTCTATTACTGGACTGGTTCATCATATGCATCTTGTGTTTCTGAATTCTTAAATTAGTGTTTAGTTTTCATACTACTACTATTCGATGGTACTAACGTCCCTTTTGCCAGAGGCGCTGCATCTTTTAAATGGATGCAGGTGGTTCCACAACAAGAGATATTGATCAGTGATAGCAGCACACCTTCTTCCCAGCTGACTTGGTGAGCCCCACTTCATCCCGGGGTCTTGTATCGTTTGTTCTGTGTGTATTTTGTTTGAGGTATAGGCGGGGCCTTGTTGGCGGCATTATCATTGCACTCATCTTTATCCTTAGAGGCTCCGTAGACATAGTGTGGGTAGTATAATGGTGATGGGGAAGTCAAACTCGTGTGTTGTGCTTGAATTACTATTTCCACCTCAGTTTATGAAAAATGTGTTTGGAATTGAGACTTTAAAATAAAGTAACGGATGATAAGAAATTGGTATTGCAACATGATCACTTTATTGGTTGATTAACGAAAACATATATATTCTTTTTATTCATGAATGAGTTTGGGTAGATGGAAATCTAATAGGCTTGCTCGGCCGGGTTCACTCGGTTGAGCGCCGGTCGCGCTCCTCGGCTTTGGGGCGTGACAAGTACATTCTTGCTGGTAGCATCCCTTTCAAAGTCTAAAATGTTCCCAGTCGGTATCCTAATATCGGAACGCATGATTCATTCTTATTTTACATTTAATATTTCTTGCAAATGATCCTGCACTACACTTATATGTATATGTATCTATTTTACTCTATTGAGCCGCGCTATAGATGGCGGGGTGCGGCACCTATTATGCAACTACTGATCAGTTGGGTATGATGAACCATGATATAAGATTTTACCGAGCCCTTGTGCGGCTAGTGATGATGATGTGTGATGTGAGGTTACCAAGTCCTGTTGAGGTCGACTACGTCGAGTCCTGTTGAGGTCGGGTACAGTCGAGACCGCTTGAGGCCGGGTGCGACCGAGTCCTCAATGAGGCAGGGTATGGAGTGATGTGTGAAGTGAGGCTACTGAGTCCTCTCGAGGCCAGTTACGCCGAGTTTTGCTAAGACCGGGTGCAACCGAGACCTCCTAAGGCCGGGTACGACTGAGTCCTCTACGAGGCCAGGTATGGAGTGAAATATGATGATATTCCCCAAAGAGTAGATAAATGTATGTGTGTGTATATATATATATATATATATATGTGTGTGTGTGTGTGTGTGTGTGTGTGTGTGTGTGTTGTAATTAATGCATGGCCCCAAAGAGTGGCTTGATTTTACAAAAGCTTGCATACATTCATGATTCTTAGTTATAGTAGTGTACACCCACAATGGCTTGTCTACGGTATCAAGGTTAAAACCTGTGTAATTCTATCTCTTATGGTATGCATTTGTTTTACACAAATTATCCATTTTAAATACATAGTAATCTTTCGCACGGACGCCCTTTTCTTGGGGCGTTATGTTCATACCCACAGTTACAGATAGACCCGGTGATGTCCCTCTCCAGTAGGGTGTTTGTTCCAGCTGATTGGTCATTGCACCCCACTTTTTCAGAGTAGCTTTTCAGAAGTCAATAGGTACTGAAGCATATATTCTAAACATTTTATGTATGGTGGGGGCCCTATCCCGTCCAAGTCGTGTACATGTATATTCTCTTGGTACTCTTAGAGGCTGGCAAACTAGTATTTGGTTGTATGTAAGGGTGGGTTATCACCATGTTGGTAATAGTTTTGAAGTTGTGTAAATATTAATGTTTCTTTCACAGTCAGTTGTGTACATTTTACTTTCCAGTATTACCACTTGGAAGCCTCGCTAGCCCAGGTTCTATGATTAAAAGGATGCAAGAATAAACATCGGTTCGCGTGGGTCTTCGGGAATCGTGTGCGGGTTGCACCTCCCAAGGTTGGGGAGTGATAGTTGCGAATGTGTTTTGGATGCTAAAATGAAGATGTTTCAATTGTTGATATTTTTGGTGTAGACAATTCTAAAAATACCGATTATGTCCCTGAAATGTTCAGACTTTCTTTAAAACTTTAAAACATTATATCTCCCTCATTTTAAGGCCAAATTGGGTGATTCAAAAGGCTATCTTGGGTGTAATCTTGCGAGGATCATTTTGGGATTATTCAATGTGAGTTATGGGTTCATCTAGTATCCGATTCAGGCTAGTACAACAACTATGTTCTTACCCATTTCAGAATTTTATTGCTTTTTCTCACAAGGTTTTGGAGCTCGGGGATATGTTATTTTTGGGGGAGTTTTATTCTACATTATTGGGGTAAGTAATCTTAACTCGAATTTATAATTATAACATGAAGCTATCATTGATTTTGGCTCTAAATCAAAAAATCGTAAAGAAGAAAAGAGGGTTTTGGCTTGAAGGATAAAAAATACATTATGGGGGTTTCGGCAAAACTTTTCTAAAATGAAAAATGAAGATTTGAACCCCGATTTGGAGTCGGTATTGGATGAAACTTGTATAGTTGGATTCATATTCGAATCAGTTGTCGGAATTTGTGAATTTTGTCAGGTTTTAAGGTATGGGAGCGGATTGACGTTTTAGTTGACTTTGAGTATTTGACGAAAGATTCGACCTTTATCGCTCGGGTTTTATTCCTATGGCTAGTTTCAAGCCTTTCAGTGATTGATCCATTCGGGATGGCGCTTCTAGAGTATTGATTTGGCTTACTTGAGGTAGGTATCTTACCTAAACTTGGTTGAGGCATTGGTTTCCTGAGTTATTTGTGATAGCTACGTGTTATTGGTTGCACACATATGTGGGGTTGAGCCCATGTGTGTGCACCGAGGTATTTTGCATCCTCAGGGTAGCGTTTAGGCTATGATATGCCTTGGATTGATCGCTAAGCTTTATGCTGTGATGGTTCTTATATTTTTACCATTGTTGTGAGCTATTTGAGCCATGGTTGAGGTTACATAGAGGTTAACCTCTTGTTTGAACTTGATAACTGCTACTTTCGTGATGTATTTTCCTTATTAGAGTGATGATAGCACACTTTGCACATGCATACACCTTAGGATTTAACTTATACCAGTCAAGGAGTATGAAATTTTATGTTCATTGATCATTCACATGTATTCTTATATACCTACTTTCTTTGTGGTATGGATTGGACTGGTAGCACATGACCACACTATACGGATTGTGATATTGGGCCTTTGACCATATCGGGCGGATTGTGATATTGAGCTTGTGACCATGCCAGGCGGATTGTGGTATTGAGCATGTGACCACACCGGGTGAATTGTGATATTAAGCCTGTGACCATGCAGGCAGATTGTGATAATAAGCACGTGAGTTGTCTGTGTGGATTCAACATATTATTATTATTATTGGCATGTGAGTTATCCGTGCCGCACGGAATTTGTCCGTGCGATTGAAATTATTAGCACGTGAGTTGTCCGCGCAACGTGTGGATATGGATCCATCTCCCTAGGGTGACCCTTTAATATTACTTGTTAATGGTGTACATGTGGTTTGAGGAAAGCTGATAAGTGGTTTGGTTTACTTATTGATATTCTAAGGAAAAGCTGGCTAGGGTTTGATTTGGTTATTGTATTGTATTCTTACTTGCAATTTCCTTGTTGTTTACCTAATTTATTTGCATATCTACTTTATATGTCTCACTGTTGACTGAGCAGAGTATGTCAAGTTATTGTGTGCACCAAGATGGTTATATCTATAATTCATGACTTGATCAAATTATTGTTCTATACTTGTTGGAATTATGTATTGTACAGGTGATTAGCGAGTATTATTTATAATTCTTGCTTCGATTACCCCGTCAAGGTTAGTTAAGATACTTGCTGAGTACATGGGGTCAGTTGTACTCATACTAAACTTCTCCACCTTGCGTGATGATCTTGGAGCTGAGATGTTGTGGATGAAGGGAGCTAGCATCGAAGATGTACCTGTTTTTCTGGTATAGCTACCATTTGTCCTTGGCAATTTTATATTCTCACTCTATTTATGTATATTCCAAACAGATGTTATATTTATTTTCACACCAACTTTGTAAATCTAAATCTTAGTGTCTCATTTGATTATTTACCAATCCTTGGGTTATTTTATAGAAATTTAATTATTTCACTTATTAATTCTTATTATTCTTATTTGAGTTATGTTGTGATGATCTGGCAGGTTGTTTTGAGTATTGTAACCCCGCTCCCCCATTTATCGCTTCTTTTATGTTCATTTATGGTTATGTGACTTACCGAGGTGGTTGGTTTTGTTCCGGAGGATGATTCAGAGTGAATTGGGACACTTAGTCCTAAGGTTAAAAGCTTAAGTTGAAAGTGTTGACTGGAGTTTGACTTTTGTGTAGACGACTCTAAAATAGATTTTTGATGGTTCTGATAGCTTCGTATGGTAATTGTGGACTTAGGAGTATGTCAGGATATTGATTTGGAGGTTCGTAGGTCATTTTTGCTTGAATTGGCAAAAATTGAAAAGTTAAAGGTTTGGAAGGTTGAGAGGTTTGATCGAGAGTTGACTTTGTTGATACCGGCTTCGAATTTTGGTTTTGGGAGTTGGAATAGGTCCGTTGTCTTATTTATGACTTGTGTGCGAAATGTGAGGTCAATTAGAGTTGGTTTGATATGTTTCGGCATTAGTTTTAGAAGTTGGAAGTTCATTAGTTTCATTAGGCTTGAATTGGGGAGCGATTCATGGTTTTGATATTGTTTGATGTGGTTTGAGTCTTTGACTAAGTTCGTAGTATAATTTAGGACCTGTTGGAATGTTTGGACGGGGTCCCAGGGGCATTGTGTGTGATGCAGATGAAGTTCGGCTTCGTTTTGGTCTTATAGAACTCTTGATCCGATATCTGGTGTATTCTTCATCGCATTCGCTACATGGGGATCGTGTTCGCGTAGTGTTATTCAATGGAAGGAGGTTTAGTTCTTTGTGTTCATGAAGGTCTAGAGGGTTTGTGCCTCACGATCGCGAGAGTGGGGTTGTGTTTACATTGAAGGATGAGGCCGGCCTGGGCAACATGCCTTAAGCCTTCGCGTTCGCGGTCAGGGAGACGCGTTTGCGTAGGCAATGCACTGTGAGGCATCGTATTCGTGACAGGGACATTGCCTTCACGAAGGAGGAATTGACACCTGGGGAGATTTGTGCTTCGCGAATGCAAGGAACATTCCACGTTCGCGAATAAGAAAGAACTGGGCACAATGTTTAAAACCCAAATCGAGGGTTAGAGTTATTGTTTCATATTTTGAGTTGTAGAGCTCGGTTCTAGGCAAATTTGGAGGGGATTTTCACATCTTGGATTGGGCTAAGTTATTTTGAGTCATATTTGTTATATTTCATGATTCCATCTTGTTTTTAGCATCTAATTAGTGGATTTAGAATGAAGAAATTGGGGATTTTGTGGAAACTTTTCAAAAATGAAAAATGTAGGTTTGAAGGTCTATTAGAACTCAAAATTGGATGATTTTGGTATGGTTGGAATCGTAATTGAATAGGTGTTCGAAATTTGCAAATTTTGTTGGGTTCCTAGGTGCGAGCCTGGGGTTGACTTTTTGGGCTGACTTTTTGATTTTTATAAAGATTGAAACTTTATTGTTTGAAATTGTTTTCTACGGAATTATTTGTTGATATTGAATTGATTGTGACTAGATTCGAGTCGTTGTGAAGCCTATACGCATGGGAAGGGTTTGTTGGAGCATTGAGTTGCGCGCTTTGAGGTAAGTAACATTTCTAAACATGGAATTTAGGGTATATATCCCTGGAAAATGTGTTATTTGTGAGCCTGTGAGACTTGAGAGATTGATGACTGAGGTGAACTTGATAGCCGTATTGTGGGTGTTATTGTGGATAGGGTTGCATGCCGCAGCAAACCTTATTGGCTTACTTATTAGTGCGGATCGGGTTGCACATTGCAACAGGACATATAGGCTTTATATTAGCGCATGGGCAGGATCCGCCTCTCCGGAGTCTGACGTGCTAGTAGTGAGCACACGCACTCTGATATATATACACGTGCTTTGGTAAGGGGCATTGATTCCAGGCAGTCGTACACTGCTGAGTGATTGTATGTGTGATGAGAAGGCATTTGAGATAGACAGATTGGGTACTCTGAGAGTGCGAGTACCTGGGAATATCACTGTGATACCTTACATTTGACATGCATATTTGACAAATAGGCATAGACATGTAACATTCCTCATGCTAGCTATACTTGACGTGTTCTTGTCAGTGTTGGACTTTAATTGTGAACTTGAAAGCATGTCTAAATTTATGTACCCTAAACGAGCTGATTATGGAAATATCTCCGAGTTATTTATTGTCATCATCATTATTATATTTGTGTTGTCATTTTATTGGTTCTGCTGAATCCTTCTGAGCTCGCCACTGCTTTTGGCCCAAGGTTAGTTATGTTACTTATTGAGTACATGGGGTCGGTTTTATT
Organism: Nicotiana otophora; assembly: GCA_000715115.1. Lineage (NCBI taxonomy): Eukaryota > Viridiplantae > Streptophyta > Magnoliopsida > Solanales > Solanaceae > Nicotiana > Nicotiana otophora. The sequence continues at coordinate 112,228 of AWOL01S0004487.1, read as the reverse complement.
CATGCTACACTCTGCACATCATGTGCAGATCCAGGTACTTGTGGACGCGGTGATTGCTAGATCGGTGCATGTACTTGCTTGGAGACTTCAAAGTAGTTGTTATGACGTCCGCAGACCTTGACTCTCTTTTCTTTTATTTTCTACACTACTGTTCAATTATTCAGATAGTTGAACTGGAGTTCTAGGTTTATGTTGATACTTAGTAGGGCTCATGTACTCATTGACACTAGATTTTAGGGTCGTTGTAGTAGTATTTTAGTTACTTTTATAAGATATTTATGAGATTTTCCTCTGTTGAGTTTATTAAAACGTGTTTTATTCCAAATGTTTAGTTGTTATGTGAATATCGGCTTGCCTAGCAAGTGTGTTAGGCACCATCATGACAACCTGGGAATTTGGGTTGTGACAAGTTGTATCAGAGCTCTCACGAGTCATGAGCAGGTTTAGTAGAATCTTGCGAACCGGTACAGAGACGTATGTACTTATCTTTGAGATTCTACGAAACCATTAGGAACATCACTTTCTTGTATTCTTGTCGTTCGAATTTGTTAATTCCGGAATCTGAGCTTCTATTCTTCTATTTTCTCACAGATGGTGAGGACACATGCGACTGGATAAGGCAGACGGCCACCAGCACAACTATCTAGGCCGCGAGAGGCCGGGGCCGCGGTAGAGGCCGAGGTACGGCTTGTACTACAGCTAGGGCAGCATCTGTGGAGCCACCAGTTGCTTCAGTTGAGGAGCAGATACGAGATGTTGTTGATCTAGTTGGACAAGCTCAGGCACCAGCTTTGCCCATTGTTATCCCAGGCCTTCATAAGGCCTTAGCCTAGATTTTGACTATGTGCACGAGCCTGGCTCAGTCAGTCTTAAATCCAGTTGCACCAGCCATTTCACAAGATGGGGAAGGTGCTCAGAATCCCATCGCCTGTACTCCAGAGTAGGTAGCTCAGGGAATACAGACACTTGGGGGTACTGACAGCCTAGTCAGTCGTAGTTGCTCGGGCCTAGGTTGGCCCACCTATGAGTGATGAGGAGGAGAACATACTGGAGCATTTTAGGAGGCTTAAGCCTCCAAATTTCAGTGAGGCAGAGTCAGAGGATGCTCAGGATTTTATAGACAGGTGCTAGCGGATCCTTTGCACAACGGGTATTGTGGAGACTAGTGGAGTTTCATTTACTACTTTTCAGCTGATAGGGGTAACATACAGATGGTGGGACGCCTATGAGTTGGGTAGGCCAACCAATGTGGCACTACTTGCATACCATGAGTTCTCAGTTCTCTTCTTGGAGAAGTTTGTCCCACAGACTTGCAGAGAGGAGTTGCGTAGGCAGTTTGAGCAGCTACGCCAGGAGGGTATGACCGTGACTCGGTATGAGTTGAGGTTTGCAGAGGTTGCTCGTCACGCGGTATGGCTGGTCCCCACTGAGAGGGAAACGATTAGGAGGTTCATTGATGGCCTCAATTATGGATTGCGCTTCATTATGGCTCAGAAGGTGGCGATGGGTGCGAGGTTTGACCAGGTAATCAATATTACTAGATGCTTAGAGTTGGTTCGTAGTTAGGAGTGTAAGGAGTGGGGGCGCTAAGAGGCCTCGTAGTTCAGGTGGTTTCAACAGTGCCTCATCTGGAGTACAACCTCATCACATCAGGGGTCATCCTTATAGGCCCGCTTAGATGGCTCATTCGGTTCATCGTGGTGCATCAGCTAGCTATGGTTCATACAGTGCTTGTCTGGTTCAGTCATCTGTCAGTGCTCTCCCAGCTCAGAGTTTATCCCATGCTCCCTCGGTACAGGGTTCGTATGTACCAGGTTCTTCCAGTGGCTATTCTGGTTCCTAGGGTCCAGTTCAGGCCCCGCCGTTATTTATAGATCGGGTTTCTATGAGTGTGGAGATTTGTGGCGTCTGAAGAGGTATTTCCCCTTCTTATGAGAGTTCCATTTTAGCAAAGTGGTTAAGCTATGAGTTCCATACCAGTTACTTCACCACCCGCTCAGCCACCTCGGGGTGGGACTCGGGCAGTTCGAGGTCACCCTAGAGGGGGAGGTAGATGGTGGTGGTCAAGCTCGATGCTATGTTTTTCCCGCCAGGCCAGAGGCAGTTGCTTCAGATGCAGTGATCACAGTTATCATTTTAGTGTGCCACATGGATGCTTCCATATTATCTGACCTTGGTTCCACTTATTCATATGTATCATCGTACTTTGCTCGCTATTTGGATATGCCCCGTTATTCTAGTTTATGTATCTATACCGGTGGGTGATTCTATAGTTGTGGACCGCGTTTATAGGTCGTGTGTGGTGACTATTGGGGGATTAGAGCTGAGAGTTGATCTTTTACTACTTAGTATGGTTGATTTTGACGTGATTTTAGGTATGGATTGGTTGTCACTGTGTCATGCTATTTTGTATTGTCTTAGTGATGCCGGGATTGCATAGGATTGAATGGAGAGGTTCCCTGGATTATGTTCCCAGTATAGTGATTTCATATTTGAAGGCTCGACAGATGGTTGATAAGGCATTGTTTTGGCATATTTGGCATTTGTGAGGGATGTTAGTGCTGATTCCTACCGTTGAGTCTGTTCCAGTAGTGAGAGACTTTCTAGATATGTTTCCTATAGACTTATCGGGCATGCCACTCGACATGGACATTGATTTTGGTATTGACATGGTACCGGGCACTCAACCCATCTATATTCATCCGTATCGCATGGCACCAGCAAAGTTGAAGGAATTGAAAGAACAGCTTTAGGAACTTCTTGATAAGTGATTCATTAGGCCTAGTGTGTCACCTTGTGGTGCATTGGTTCTGTTTAAGAGATGGTACTATGCAGATGTACATTGATTACACGAAGTTGAACAAAGTTACAATTAAAAACAAGTACCCACTACCACGCATTGATGACTTATTTGACCAGCTTCAGGGTGCTAGGGTGTTCTCTTATACTGTTTTGAGGTCAGGGTACACCAGTTGAAGATTCAGGATTCAGATAATCTGAAGACGACATCCAGGAATTGCACTCTAATTCACTACACTTTATTCATGTTTGAGCTTTAATTGATGGTGTTTTGTACTTATTACGTATTTTATGCCTTGTAGAAGTGATTCTGATCTATATAGATGTTATGGAATGAATTGGAGCTATTTGGAGATTTGAAGTCTGAGTAAAGACCCAAGGTATTAAGCCGGGATCGTGTTCGGGGGTCGAAAACCACATCTGGATATCAAAAAGCGAGGAAAATTCCGTACTCTAAGAAAAGTCCACTGCTACGGTGTATGGGGCCCCCGCATGGCGCACCGCGACTGCCCAAATTTCTGCTGCCTGTTAGAATCAACTCTCTGAATTTTTCCACTAATGTCCCGCATGGCACGTCTCCCCATGCAGCGCGCTTGTGCAATATTTACAGAGTGAAAATCATATTTCATCTGGGACAAGATGGTTTCATCTAGGCCCGACTCTACTTAGTATAAATACATAGAAAAATATTATTTTGGGGACTTTTGACATACTTTCGACCTAAGGAGGCAAAGGAGGAGTTGGAAGAACACGAGCATAAGGATTTTATCATTCCTTGCTCACTCAAGACAAGAGTTTGGATTGAATTTATATTTTCCAATCTTTTAATTATATTTGTGAAGAATTGCTCTATATCTGTGGAGTACTTATCTTTAGGGTTTAATGGATTTGGTGTATTGATGATTGTTTGTTGATTATAACTGTAGTTTCATGTATTGAATCATTTTGGATGATTTAATCGTTGCATTTATATTCACTTGTTCATGTAATCTAGAAAGGCATAACTTGTGATATCTTTGCATTATAGTGTTGGTTGAATTCATTAATTTTTCTTAGTAATCGAAAGAGGCTAGTTGAATCTTTGATTAAACCTAGTTATGAGGATAATCGAGAGAGGTTCTCCTGAAGACCAATCCACTACGCATTCTTACATATCTTCACGTGCTTAAATTGGTTCATCTTGTGAGGTTAAGACTTAATTGAGAGAGGAGTTTTTGCTGAACGTTTGAACTAATAATTGAGTGAATTCGAGAGACTCACTTGAGCCTTAGAAGTGAATTATCTAGAGCTAGATCCCAAACAATTATCTTGCACCTATCCTATTAAAACCCTACCTTCTCCCATTGATATCTTTATTTGCTTATTCCTTGCTCGATTGTGATTAGTCAATAGCTCTAGATTCTTAGTTAATTGTACTTTTGATCACATAAATCTCAATTGTTGATCATCTTGGATAGCAATTAAAATAGAAACTATGAAAACACTATTTAAATACAATCCCTGTGGATACGATATTATATTATACTATATTCGACTAGCGAGCATATTTAACTGTGTGTTTCGAGCTCGTCACCAATGCCCTAGCAGCATTTATGCATTTGATGAATAGAGTATTCTAGCCATATCTTGTTTCTTTTGTTAAAGTATTCATTGATGATATACTGGTGTACTCACGTAGCCAGGAGGATCATTGGTTGCATCTGAGGATTCTACTCCAGACATTGAGGGAGAATAAACTATATGCTAAATTCTCCAGGTGTGAGTTTTGGCTTGCCTCTGCAGTGTTGTTGGGGGATGTGGTGTCTAGTGAGGGTATCAAGGTAGATCTGATGAAGGTTAAGGCAGTTCAAAGTAGGCCCAAACCATCTTCAGCTACTGATTCAGAGTTTTCTTGGCTTGGCTGGGTATTATCGTCGTTTTGTGGAGGGTTTCTCATCCATTGCAGCACCTTTGACTAGATTGACCTAGAAGGGTGCTTCATTCATGTGGTCTGATGAGTGTGAGGAGAGATTTCAGAAGCTCAAGACTGCCTGACCACATCTCTAGTTTTAATTTTGCCTTCAACATCGGGTTCATATACGATTTATTTTGATGCTTCTCGGATTTGTATTGGTTGTGTCTTGATGCAGGAGGGTAGGGTGATTGCGTATGCTTCACACCAGCTGAAGCCCCATGAGAAGAACCACCACATTCATGACTTAGAGTTGGCAACCATTGCTCTTGCATTGAAGATTTGGAGTCATTATCTCTACGGCGTGACTTGTGAGATATTTATAGATCATCGGAGTCTGCAGCACTTGGTTAAGCAGAAAGATCTGAATATGAGGTAGCAGAGGTGGTTAAAGCTGTTAAAAGACTATGATATCACCATTTTGTATCATCCCTAAGAAGGCCAATATGGGGGCCGATGCCTTGAGCAGAAAGGCTGTGAGTATGGATAGCCTTGTGTATTTTCCACTTTGTGAGAGACTAATAGCATCAGATGTTCAGACTTTGGCCAATCAGCTAGTGGGCTTAGATGTTTTGAAGCCTAGTCGATTTCTAGCTTTCATGGTGTCTCGGTCATCTTTGTATGAGAACATCAGAGAGAGTCAGTATGACGACCCCCATTTGCTTATCCTTAAGGATACAGTGCATCACGGTGATGGCAAGGAGGTTTCTATTGGAGATGAAGGGGTGTTACAAATGCAGGGTCGGATTTGTGTGCCCAATGTGGATGGGTTGCCTTATTTTATTCTTGAGAAGGCCCACAGTTCACGGTATTCCATTCATCCGGGTGCTACAAAGATGTATCATGACTTGAGACAATATTATTGTGGGGGAGAATGAAGAAAGATATAGTGGAGTATGTTGCTCGATGCTTGAACTGTCAGCAGGTGAAGTACGAGTATCAGAGGTTGGGCGGTTTGCTTCAGAGACTTTAGATTCCCGAGTTGAAATGGGAGCGTGTTACCATGGACTTTATTGTTGAGCTCCCATGGACTTTGAAGAAATTCGATGCAGTTTGGGTGATTGTGGACCGGTTGACTAAGTTCGCATATTTTATTCTGGTTGTGTCTAACTATTATTCAGAGCGGCTGGCTGAGATCTATATCGCGAGATTTTTCGTCTTCACGGTGTGCCACTATCCATTATTTCTTATTGGGGTACGCAGTTCACATTGCAGTTTTAGAGAGCAGAGCAATGAGAGTTGGGCACATTGGTTGAGTTGAGTACAACATTCCACCCCCAAACGGACGGACAATCCAAGCGCACCATTCAGATCTTAGAGGGTATGCTACGCGCTTGTGTTATTGATTTCGGGGGTTCTTACGATCAATATTTGCCGCTTGTAGAGTTTGCCTATTACAACAGCTACCAATTGAGTATTCAGATGGCTACTTATGAGGCCTTATATGGGAGGCGGTGTCGTTCTCCAATTGGTTGGTTTGAGCCGGGAGAGGCTAGGTTCCTGGGTACTGATTTGGTTTGGGATGCCTTAAAGAAAGTCAAGTTGATTCAGGATCGGCTTTGTACATCACAGTTGAGACAGAAGAGTTACACTGATCGAAAGGTTCGTGATATTGCATATATGGTGGGAGAGAAGGTGTTGCTCAGAGTTTTACCTATAAAGGGTATGATGAGGTTGGGGAAGAAAGGCAAGCTGAGCCCTCGGTATATTGGCCTTTTTGAGGTGCTTGAGAGGACTGGAGATGTGGCCTACAAGCTTGCATTGCCACCTAGTCTATTAGGTGTTCACCCAATGTTTCATGTTTCTATGCTTCAGAAGTATTATGGTGATCCGTCTCATGTTTTGGACTTCAGAGCAGTTCAGTTAGATGTGGATTTGACTTATGATGTGGAGTCGTTGGCCATTTTGGATCGACAAGTTCGGAAGTTGAGATCAAAGAATAGAACTTCAGTGAAAGTTCAGTGTATAGACCATCCAATCGAGGAGGCTACTTGGAATACCGAGCGGGAGATGCGAAGCGGCTATCCACACATATTTGAGACTGTAGGTATGATTCTAGACCCGTTCGAGGACGAACGTTTCTTTAAGAGGGGGAGAATGTGACGACCCGACCGGCCATTTTGAGTATTGTAGCCTTGTTCCCCAATTTATCACTTCTTTTATATTCATTTGTGGTTATGTGACTTGACGGGGTGGTTGGTTTGGTTCTGGGGATGATTCAGCGTAAATTGGGACACTTAGTCTCAAGTTTCGAAGCTTAAATTGAAAGAGTTAACGAGAGTTTGACTTTTATGTAGACGACTCCAGAATGGAGTTTTGATGGTTTCGATAGATTCGTATGGTAATTTTGGACTTAGGAGTATGTTCGGTTATTGATTTGGAGGTTCTATAGGTCATTGTCACGACCCAAAATCTTACTAGTCATGATGGGACCTAACCCAACCTGCTAGGTAAGCCAAATAACAATAAACACAATTTAATAATCAAATTAAGAGTCAAAAGTGAAGTAACTGAATCTTTATACAACTCCCTAAGGACTGGTAGTACAAGTCATGAGCCACTAAGACTTAAATTTACAAACTAAAATGAAAAATGATACAACATCTGTTTGAAATGTACATGAACAAAATCTCAAATCTAGAACTACCAGTAACTAGTGGTAGCGAAAACTGGAACGCGGGCATATCCTCAATGCCTGCTCCCGCCATTTACAGCAACATCAGCTCCAAGATCTGCACGCAAGGTGCAGAAGTGTATTATGAGTACAACCGACCCCATAAACTTAATAAGTATCCTAACTAACTTCGGCGGGGTAAAAGAAGAAAGAATCTTAAATGATACTCGTTTTAACCTGTACAGTTCATAATTTCAACAACTATAGAACATATATATTATCAAATCAGGAAATCTCAGGTAAAACCACCATGGTGCTCATAATTCTTTGTTTAAAAGTGTTATGCTCAGTCAACAATCCAGCATATAAGGAAGATATGCAAGTAAATCAGGTGGACAGTCAATGAAATTGCAAGTAAAGATGAAATGCAATAACAACATATCAATTCATTGTGGCACACAACCCGATCTAAATAATAATAACCAGCTCTCCCAGAGCTCACATAAACTAGAAACCCATCAGTTTCACACAATCCGCGGGTACACCATCAAGAGAGAAATATGAGAAAGTGACCTTAGGGGGATGGATATATATCCACATGCTGCACGGACAACGTACGTGCTACACAGACAACTCACGTGCTACACAGACAACTCACGTGCTATTAATATAAATCGCACGGACAACTCACGTACTAATAATATCAACCGCACGGACAACTCACCTGCTGTACGGACAAATCACTTGTTTAATATCAATATTTGGATCTGCACAGACAACTCACGTGCTGCACGGACAATCCACGAGCTAATATCACAATCCGCCCGACATGGTCACAGGCATAACAACACAGTCCGCCTGGCGTGGTCACATGCATCCTGTCCAAATCATATCACACAAAAGCAAGTATACAAGAACACATGCATATGATGAATAAATATCAATTTTCATGCTCCTGGACTGGCATACTAGCATGCTAAAGTGTAGGCATGTGCAATGTGCGCTATCAAAGCTCAAATTAGCAATTTTATCACAAAAATAGTAATTACCAAGTTTATTTAGGAAATTAACCTCTTCATAACCTCAAACATAGCTCAAATAGCTCACAATAATATTAAAAATATGAGAAACATTATAGCTTATATCTTAACAGTCAATTCTACGCATATCATAGCCTAAGCACTACCCCGAGCGTGGATAAATATCCCTGCGCTCGCACATGGGCTCAAACCCCACACATATGCTCACCAATAGCATATAGCTATCACAAATAAATTCGGCAACTAGTGCCTCAACCAAGTATAGATATTATACTTACTTCAATCAAACCAAAGAAATACCGAGAAAGCCAAACGACCCTCTAGAAATGCAATCTCGCACGTATCCACCTCTGAATGGCTCGAAACCCAAACCATGTGGTAAAAATCGCCTCCTAATTTTCCCAAATACGAGCTCCATAGCTCCAATTATGATAAAATATCTGAAATCTTCGAAATAGAGTACTTTATAATCATTGCCCAGGGATACCCATCTCGATCGTGGAGAACAAATGCCACTACGACACAAAAGCTCTATGCGTTCGCGACACTGACAATGCAAACACGAAGCACACAGACGCCCAAGCTTTGCGAACGCATCCATGCTTACGCGAACGTGTTGAAGAATCCTCTAGCTCCCACTAAGCACTATGCTATCGCGGTGGCCCATACGCGAACGTGAATAGTAACCAAACCAAACCTCCACGAATGCGTACCATATATCGCATCCGCGATGAACAAGTGACAGTGGCCGAAACACACTTCGCGATCACGGCTGGACCTTCGCGATTGCAAAAAACACCAGAAGCAACAGGTAACAACAGAAAACCAACAATAATAACATAGCCCAAAATAATCTGAAACCCGTCTGAAACTCACCCGAGCCCCTCCAGACCCCGTCCGAATATACCGACAAGTCCCATAACATAACACAGATTTGCTCAAGGCCTCAAGTCATGCATAACGACATCAAAACCATGAATCACACCTCAAATCGAACTTAATGAACTTTTTAACATTCAACTTCCAAAACTCGTGCCGAACCATATCAAATCAACTCAGAATAACCTCAAATTTTGCACATAAGTCCCAAATAACATAAAGAAGCTATTCCAATTCGCAAAACCATAATCTGAACTGGATAACAACAACGTCAACTCCCGATCAAACTTATGAACATTCCAAACCTTCAAATTTCCAAATTTTGCCAAATAGTGTCGAAACCTTCTAGAAACATTCAAATACAAATATGGGCATACACCCAAGTCCAAAATCACCATCTGAAACTAACGGAACCACCAAAACTCTGATTTGATGTCCAATACACAAAAGTCGAACTTAGTCAAGTCTTCCAACTTAAAGCATCCTAGTTGAGAATCATTCTTCCAAATCAATCCCGTATCACCTGAAAACCAAAACCGACCATTCACACAAGTCATAATATGTAATATGAAGCTACTCAAGACTCCAAACAGCTGAACGGAATGCAAATTCTCAAAATGACCGGTTGGGTCGTTACATTCTCCCACACTTAAACATACATTCATGCTCGAACGTGCCATGGGTCGTTCCAAAGCCATCAAATCACTGTGTAACCTTACCATGTAGATACCCAGGAGTTATCCCATGTCACCCTGGTCCATATAATTCTGACAACCTCACCTAACTAAAGATCCTTACCTTAACCTTAATTCATAAGCCTTAGAATCAAATCTCTAACATCGAAAATCCATTACAAGACCCGAATCTCGCATCCACACAATGTATAAGTCTGAAAAAGCTATATCAAGTAATGACTATAACCCAAGATATAATTGCGTGAGACACCACATAACTCAGATATTCATAGTAATAAATTCTGGCCAAAATAGATGCTCAATAAGAAATCCGATACCGATAACAACCTCATATCAAATAAAACCTCGTTCTAAACTTTCGCACACTTCTAATGATGAATGAAACACGCAAAAACGCTTTGCCACTCATCAGATCAACTAGTCATGGAACTCTCTCACTCGATAAGAATCGTTGCCAAATTATAAGCTGACTTCCGATATTGTTCTTTCAAGCATACTGAAATCAAATACGATAACACTCATTCCAAGTACATTGACCTCATCTCATCAAATACGAGTTTCTCTATTGACATGCCACATCAATACTACCTAACCCACAAACCGTGCAATTCGCGCACCAATAAGAAACAATTCAAATGTACTCAAACATGAAATATGACTCAAACGAGAGAACTATCCCGCAAGCTCAACAAGTATTACCACAAATGCAATGTTGTGAACCCATCACACATAGTAGAACCAAGACACATGAATCTATCACAAGGATCATATCCCAACATAACTCTGTCGCAATGCATGACCCAACGAACACCGCTCCATATTAAATACCTCAAGCCATAATGCTCAAAATTAACAAACACAGGCAATTCGACAACAAGTACAGGAAATGCAGGACCATAACCATGGAGAAGTGAATAATACAATATACCATAACTCGGAAAGACCATAACCAAGGCGCAATTGATGTTTAGCTAAAACTCCATATTTTTGCATATAATTTTCCTTGTATTATGCCTCGTTCTTGTTAACTGTGGTATGAATATTTGTGACTCGGGGTAAATAATGGTATTTATATGTGTAGAAGTCAATTGGAAGTGATTTGGAAAGTTTGCATGCAAAGTGAAGTAAAAACAGAAGAATTTGGAGAAAGTATAAGTTTGGTGCCCAAGTCCCGTACAGCGAAGCGAGGTTCACTTCGCCAGACTGGGACCGGAATAGACAAAATCGGAAAAGTCCCGGACAACGAAGCGAGGTTCACTTTGCCAGACCAGGACCGGAGAAGACGAAACCAACTTCTCCAATCTGGATTAGGAGAAGCCAAATTGAGCCCATACAAACCCTAGTCGCTATAAATACATCCTGAAACGTTCTTTTACGGGGGAAAAATATGCTTTGGACCAAGGGATAGCACGAAGCTGTCGTGGAGGTCGGAATGCATCAAATTTCATCTTTCTTCCATCAAACTTAGTAATCTTTACATTTTTTTTTTGGATAATTTATTGTTTTGCTACCATGTCTATGTGGAGCTAAAGTTCACATTCTAGGGTTATGGTTGTATTGAATATTGAAGTTTATTAATTAAATTACCGTTAATTCGAGTTATCATTTTTGGTTGTTTCTCTAATTTTGTGCATAATTGCTTAATTGTTTGGCCAGCAGTTGAGTTCTATTTACTATTTATGCTATGCTTGGGAAAGCCATATTTTGATTAGAGTAGAATTAGAGAGCTTGTTTCTAAAATCGTGGCTCGAAAAAAAATTTTGCAGTTAGGATAGGAATATACCTAACAATCTTGCTTAGTTAAATACCGTATTTTATTCATTCATGATAGAGTCAATACCATAGGAATATAGGGTTGATATATTATGGATAGACGAATAGTATTTTGGGAATATGCTATTTATATAAAATATCCAGTCAACTAGCAATCATAGATAATTTGGATTAACATGTGTAATTAGGAATCCAATAGGATTGACAAACCGACCACAACCCTGGAATCTTCATCTCTTTTGATTAAAATCCAACCACAATTGCTTGCTCCTAATTAATTTAGCTAATTACTTTTTAAATTTTTGCAATAGTATATTAGTAGAAAATAACATTTTTTTATTATCTTGTATAGTCCACCCACACTTAAGCTCTTGCTCGTCCTCGAGCAACCAACAATTAATATTATTTTTGAGCACTTTATATTTACACAATTGAAGACGTTACACCAATGACCATGGTTGATAGCAAAAATTAAATTAGAGCATATGCAATCATTTATATTTTCTTTTACTTATGCCATTCTTCAAAAATAGTCACAACAAAGACAACATGCTCATAACAGTGCTAGCGTCAATAACTGACTCAATGTCACCATGCACTCACGACTTGAACACCCAACATTATAGAGAAGTCTAATAATGTTACCTATCCCTTGTGACAAACTGACCATAACCCTGGAATATTCATCTCCTTTGATTAAAATCCAACCACAATCGCTTGCTCCTAATTAATTTAGCTAATTACTTATTTAATTTTTGCAATAGTAGATTAGTAGAAAAATAATATTTTTTATTATCTTGGACAGTCCACCCCATACTTAAGCTCTTGCTCGTCCATGAGCAACCAACAATTAACACTATTCTTGAGCACTTTATATTTACACAATTGAATACGTTACACCAATGACCATAGTTGATAGCAAAAATTAAACTAGAGCATATGCAATCACTTGTATTTCCCTTTACTTATGCCATTCTTCGAAAATAGTCAAAACAAAGACAACATGCTCATAACAATCCTAGCCTCAATAACTGACTCAATGTCACCATGCACTCATGGATTGAACACCCAATATTATAGAAAAGTCTAAAAATGGTACCTATCCCTCGTGAAACCATGTGCCCTCACAACAAAATCAAGAGGGTAAGTTGAATCCACACATTCAAATCAAAGGTTCAAATATATTTTAAAGACCTATATATATCAAATAAAATCGCTCACTCTCACGAAAGAAGTCACATGCATGCAATTGGTACCATAGGCTTGCCCATGATTAAACTCTCTGCAAATGTAGGCTCGCTCGATCTAAAATCAATTAGGACTTTTTTATGATTGTAATGTTGGCTAATTGACGGGTAGGATATATTAGTGAATAGTGGCTAACCCTCATAAGTACTTTAACACATCACATAATCAACTTTAAGAGCAAATTCTTCAATCCTAACATTAATTTCACAGCTAAAATCATCCCTAACAACGTTCCCTCTTTATTTAGGCACTACTTTAATTCATACCCACTAGCAAGGACAAGATATCAATTTATTCATTTATATTGTTCCTTCTATTATTTTCTAGATTTGTTTCTTTTTTTCGCTAGTGGTGTATTCTTTTACAAACCAAGTGCACCTTCTTCTTTTCATTGGTTTCACTCGAAAGCCACCCAAATTTCCTCCAATTGTTTTAGCGCGCATTTCACAATTAAAGTGTTTTAAGAGGTAAAAGGATCAAAATAACGTCAATTAAGAATAAAAAGGATATAAGCTTGTAATGTGGGTGCCAAATAAAAGTCTATAGGCTCAAAATGATTAGCTAGGGACATATTTTATTTGTGATAAGCATTAAGGTCAAAAAGAACAAAGACAACCTTTTTCAAACCGAGTCTCACCTAAAATTTCGATTCGACTCACATACCGGGCAAGTTCTAGATACAAGTACAGTGACATGGACTACACAAAAATTTCACTTCACACATGGCATATGACTCAGTAAGGACGGTCTCATTCCGACTCTAAAATTAATGTAAGTATTCATTGAGCCACAAGATATTAAGCATTAAGCACAAAGTGAACATAAGTCAAGAATAAGAGACATAGGCATCACGAGACATGTAATCAAATTTATAAAGACATCATGATCAATTTCAAAATATAGGGAAGATACTACACATGCCAAAGACTAAATATTCAACAAGTTAAGGTCACTTAGGAATCTCATCTTTCTTCCTCCATTGTTTCCTAAGTCCTACTCTAAGAAAAACAAAACTACTATCCGGTTCAAACTACTTCCCATGGAAAAGAACCGAGGCACAAAAAAACCCACGAGGGATTATTACTAGCTAAAAGAAACTAAAAGACATATTTTTGGATTTTTGTTTAGACTTTAATCCCTCAAATAAACTGTCTAGGAGATCCATCATCGGAAAAAGTCCATTTTTCTACTTCTTTTTTTTCGATTTTTCTTATTTTTCACATTTAAAAAAATAATAATTAAGCTACTAAAATACTACACAACTACCAAAACAAAAATAAGAAGCTAAAATCAAAATAAGAAGTAAACATTTCTCTAACATACTACTACTAATTATCTAGAGGAAGTTTTCCGCCCCACACTTAAAAGATTGTAGTGTCCCCAATGCACAAATAAAGCAAAACAATAACGAGGGTGGACAAGAAACTCCCTAAAAGGCCAAAGGCAAAAGCAATAGCAGCTCACGGGGTACTCAAACGTCTCCCAGGCATTGTCCTTTGTGCGGGCACCCTACACTTAGTTCTCACCATCTAGCTCGCTTTTGCACTATTCCAATGACTTTTTTTTCCTATGCTTGTAATCCTAAAAAAATATAAACAAACATTACAAAAAACATATTGCAAAAATAAAAATAAAAGAAATCAGTAAAGTTGGGTTGCCTCCCAACAAACGCCTGATTTAACGTCGCGGCACGACTTGAACCTATAAGGCCCCGTAATTTTGCCAAGGAATTTAAGGTTTTCTGGTGCTGAGGTAGGCCAATGTGTACCGTTGCAGCACAGACTCTTTGGGTTGAAGAATACATTGAGGAGTTGGTGGAAATATTTGGCAGAAGAAGACAATTATACAGTCAGTTTCGCGATTGCAGATCTGTTCTGCGGGCCGCATATCCATCGCGGAGTTGAGCAGAATATTTGTCGAATTTTGAAGGTCATTTTGTGGTCCATTATGCGATCGTATATCCGTTTTGTAGTTCGCACTTCCGTCGCAGATTTAGCATGAAGGATTTCGAAGGGTGATTCTGCGGTCCATTTCGCGGTCGCATAACTGGTCTGAGGACCGCAGACCTTTCCAGACCAATCCAGTTTTTGGAATCATTTTTGGGGTCCATTTTGTGGGCTGCATACCTGTTCTGTGGTCCACTCTGCGATCGCAAAGTTGAGTTCGGAGGGTCCATTTTCTATTTTTATAACCCAGCCCAATTTCTTATAAAACGACTTTGGGGTTTTTTTGGCTAGATTAAACACATATTTTAGAGACAGGGAAATGCTTTAGAGAGAGGGGAAGGATCCCCAAGTGCATTGATCATCAATCCCTGCCCCAATCTTGAAGATTCAAGGGAATCATTCACTAGACCATCATCTACTCGGGTAAGACCTTATCCTAAAACCTCCATGCAATTGTTATGGGTTTAATTAGGTTATGGAGTTGGAGATAGGCCATGCATGTGACATTAGGCGGTATTAGGTGGGATTGATGAATTATTTTGGGTAGTTTCTTGTTGAAATTAGTTGAGTGAGGAAGGGATTACCATTGTAGAGCTTCGTAGTCGATTTTGCATAATAGGTGTTTGACAAAATTCCTAAGAGAGTTACACCATGAGAATCCTTCTAATTATTATCCGATTTTTACTATCTTCCTATAGATTAATATTGCTATAAGTGTTGGGACATTATAGTAACTTAAGGAAAGCTCAAGCAAGGTATGTTGGCTAAACTTCTCTCTAAAGTCGAATTCCATGATGATCCCGTAAGTTTCAAGTATGGTTGACCCAAGTTACTGATTCCCACATTACGGGTTGTTCCTAATAAATTTGATTATTCTAAACAAGTGTTGTGTTTAAAGATATATGTGCTCAAAACGTGTTCCAATTTCTCCTATCTTATCATGATCTCTTTCGAAAATGAGTTCAAGTAAGGGTGATGTATTAAAACATTATCACTTCAGCTAGTGTTTCAAATGAAAGTCTATTATGCTTAACTTGGAAAGAAAACCCATTGTACTTAAAACTCATATTGCTCATATACATGTTTTAGGTCTTGATTCCAAATACCCTTAATTGTTGATAACCTATGATAATGCTTGGAAGTGAAAGAAGTGAGAGTCAGATATAAAATGTGGCCATGGTTGTTGTAACTAGTGCATTTCAGTTGAATTCGTGTTCCAATCGTAAATCACCATGCTCTCCTTTATATATATTTCCAATGTGATTTGAGTTATTACATACTAATGAATTGATATTGTGTATTGTCCTTTTGGGGAAAAGTATTTCAAGAATAAGTGGTGTATCACTCATTTATGATTTTAACTTGTGCTTCAATTGCTAGTCATTTTGCTCCATTCTTTGGAAAGGAATCTATTGTGTTTAAAACCTTCATTACTAATGAACCTAAAGTTGTGATTCTCGGAATACTCTATATGTTGATGTTTATGATGATGATCCTTGAAAGTAAAAAAAATGAAAGTATGCAAAATGAAATACGGCCAAAGTGCCATGAATGAAGAATCATATGTATGGTTGAAAGTACCAATGAAGCTATACATAGTGTGAAAGGTTATGAGGTGAATATATTTGTTCTTATGTTTCCCATGCAAAAAAAATGTTTTTGGGAGTATCATAAGTGAACCGAGAAAGGGTGGGTCGTAAGGCCCACACCTGAAACTACATGTGCCGGTGTAGGAGTTGATTGTGATTATTTCCCTTATTTGGGATTATATTTATGTGTTGAGATTATTCCCCTTGATTTGGATGAGATTTTTGATAGTCCTGGATTTGATGTCGACTCACACGGCATATGTGGAGAGATGACCTAGCCGGTCGGGTGGTGATTCGACGCCATGTTGCACGCATGGTGGTTCCTACTCTTGGTAACACTTTTCTTTCTTTCGCATCACATGTCAATCCACATTGTTCATGGAGAGACGGCTTAGCCGGTCGAGCCGAGATCGAAGGCCGTGCTAAAAACACAGTGGTATATCGGTGCTAATGATCTCCCAACCAAAAATAATATTACTTTTGTGTTTTGAAAATTGTTATGTTTTAACTTGGCATTTGGGTATGGTTGAATGTTATTTGCTACTTTCATGATTATTCCCTTCTTATACTGGAATTATATTTTGAAATAGGATATTTAGCTTTACATACTAGTACTATTCCACATGTACTAACGTCCCTTTTGCCGGAGGCGCTGCATCTTCAATGGAAGCAGGTGGTTCGTCAACGGGAAACATTGGTCCTCGTTAGCAGTTACTCTTTATTCAGCAGGTTTTGGGTGAGCCCTACTATGTTTCGGGTCTAATTTCACTTGATGTTGTACTTTGTGTTTTGTGGTAACGTCGGGGCCTTGTCGCTGGCACTTCCATATTACTCTTCTATTGTACTTTGTGGCTTCGTAGACATGTTGTGGGTGGTGTTCAATGTTAGGAAATGAACTAAAAGTGTTGGTATTTTGGCAAACATGTTTTCTCTCATAAATATGAATTTGCGATATTTTGAATTGTAAATGAATATCCTTTGAGTAATGAAAAAGAATGTGAAGCACTTGTCTCTTCTCATGTCTATCTCTTGTTATTGGTTTTTAAATTGTTCATGCGTAAGGTTGGGTAGAAGGAATAAAGGAGGCTTGCTAGATCAAGGTATCTCAGTTGAGCGCCCGTCGCGCTCCCCGGGGTCGGAGCATGACACAACCACTTTTTGTCTCCATCTCGAACTTGTGAATTGAGCCCCCAATTTGGCTTCAAGCTTTTTGCTATGCTCTTGGGGTGGTGGGACAAATGTAATCGGGCCAAGTAATCAATTTCGCATTCTACACTTCTTGTCCTTCATATGAGTTATGTAATTATTTCTCTCTGACATAATAAATTCCAGAATGTAAGCACCTTGTTCCTCGTCCATTGCCTCCTCCAAAGGCTCGGATGACTCTATTTTTATGTCATGATGTAACGAACCAACCGATCATTTCGAGCATTTGCACTTCGCTCGGTAGTTTGAGGGCATGAGTATCTCCACATGATGTATTATGACTTGTGTTAATCGTCGGTGTTGGTTTTCAGGTTATTCAAAATGGATTTGGAAGAATAAATTTCATAATTGAAGCTTTAAGTTGGAAGAGGTGATTAAGTTTGATCTTTGTGAATTTGACCCCGGAACGAAGTTTTGATGGTTCCATTAGGTCTTGACGTTGATTTTGGACTCGGACGTATGCCCGGATTTGCATTTGGATATTTCTAGAAGGATCCAGCACTAATTGGCGAAAATTAAAAATTTGAAGGATTGAAAAGTTCATAAGTTTGACCGAGAGTTGACTTTGTAGATATTAGATTCAGATTGTGGTTCTGGAAATTGGAATAGCTTCGTTATGTCATTTGCAAATTGTGTGCAAAATTTGAGATCATTCCGAGTTGATTGAATATGGTTCGGCGCGAATTTTGGAAATTGAAAGTTCTAAATTCGTTACTTTTGATTTGAGGTGCGATTCATCGTTTCGATGTTGTTATGAGTGATTTGAAACCTCGAGTAGGTCTGTGTTATTCCATGGAACTTGTTGGTATATTCGGATAGGGTCCCGAGGGGTTCGGATGACTTTCGGGTGAGGTTCAGACTATTTCATCGTATGTTTCATTTGGCTAAGGCTGCTAGTTCTGGTGTTTCCGCATCTGCAAAAGAATGGGACGTAGATCAGAGTCCGCAGATGAGGACAGTTTGTCACAGAAGCGAAGGAAGGCTTGGTTGGGGATCATCGAAGATGCGAAGGGAGAGGCGCACATGCGTGTGCACAGATTGCTGGGCAGAAGCTATAAAGCGACACCGCTGAAGCGGCCCTTTGTTCGCAAAAGCAAAAATTGCTGGGCAGAAGCTATATTTTCGAGGGTTGGTCGTTTTATTCTCATTTTGAGACTTGGAGCTCGATTTTGGGCAACTTTGGAGAAGAATTTCATCACAAGGATTGGGGTAAGTGTTTTATACTCGGTTTTGATTATATTTCATGACTCTATCTTCGTTTTTGGTAATTGGACTAAGAATTTTAATGAAAGATTGGGGGTTTTATCCTTAAGTTTCATGGGGTGAGTTTTTGCGTTTTGAACATCGATTTGGAGTCGGATTTGAGTGAAACAAGTATGGTTGGACTCATAATTGAATGAGTCATCGGATTTTGTAATTTTTGTCGAGTTCCGAGGGTTGATTTTTGGATTTTTATTAAATATTCAACCTTTTATAGATTGGGTTTATTTCCTTTGGCATTATTGGATGTATTTGAGTTGCTTTTGGCTAGTTTCGTGTGGGCGTGCACCATAGTAACTATGATCTATTCGATACCGTGGAATTGTGTAGCTACATTGTCTGAATGTTTTTACTATACTCCATGTGTTACAATACATGAGCTGTACTGTATGCTAGAAATCATGTTTAGGTTATATGTTGGCTCTATTGGGACCCACAATGGTCGTTCCTTACTGTTGAGTTATTTATTTAATTGCAGTTATGTACTCATTCATATTCATCATTACATATCATATCTCAGTCTTTGTTATTGTATATTGTCGCATCTCATATCATTGACTTGGGCTGCTTAGCATGAGTGTTGTGAGCCCGAGAGACTAGAGAGATTGATGAATGAGTGAGGACGAGGGTCTGATTGTGAAGATATTGATACTATAGCACGTGAGTTGTCCATGCGGATCTAGATATTGATACTATAGCACGTGAGTTGTACGTACAGCATGTGAGTTGTCCGTGTGGATTATAGCACTTGGGCTGAAGGAGCCCCTCCGGAGTCTACACACCCCCAGTGAGCATAGTTTCTAGTAGTTATTATGTTTGAGTTGGATCTTCCATATACAGTACTGAGTGACTGAGTGTGCTGAGTATTGAGCATGATGAGTGAGAATACGAGATAGTGAGATTGAGTACTCTGAGAGTGTGAGTACATGAGTTCATTATTTAGTTGCATTGCATTTGACATGCGTACTTGAGATACAGTCATAGAGATACATTTCCTCATGCTACCCGGTTTTGGTGACATCCATGATTTTACCTGTATATTGACAAGTAAGCATAGAGATGTATTTTTCCTCATGCTATCTGAAAATGAAACATCTTGATTATTGTTGAAAGGTTTGTTTTGTTGGGAAAATCACAGTTTTCAAACTTATTCATATATTTTTGAGGTTTTCGGTGAAAGATCTGGGATCTACTATTATACTTGAAAAGCATGCCTATTTTCCGTAACTGTGAACCAGCTGAATTATTTCTTGTACTATCTTTATCATATTGTTATGAATTGTTGCTAGTTATTGGAGTTAGACCCCGACCCTTTATCGTAGCTCGTCACTACTTTTAACCTAAGGTTAGGTTTGTTACTTATTGAGTACATGGGTCGGTTGTACTCATACTACACATCTTCACCTTGCGTGCAGGTGTGGGATGATGATGTTGTTGTGCACGGCGGGAGCTGGATTTGAAGATGTACATCTATTCCGGTCATAGCTGCCTCTTGATCTTAGTAGCTTTAGAATTTTAATCTGTTCCTGTATAGTTCAAACAGATGATATAGTTTATTTATTACCAGCTTTGTAAATTCTAAATATTAGAAGCTCATGATTTGTACTACTAGTCCTTGGGGTGTTGTATAAAATTCAGTTATCTCATCTTTGATTCACATCAGTGTTATTATATTATGTTGTTTTGTTAATTGACTTACTTAGCGGGTTGGAAAAGGTGCCATCACGACGGTTTGGATTTTAGGTCGTGACACCATCAAAACACAATATTGAAAAATACATGGAATGAGGACCAATGCTTTCCAATTCTAGAATTGTGTCACTATTTACATTCTAAATATGTACACTCACTAGAGTCTTCAAATATAACATTATCTACTTCATCACATGACTTCAGTGTGCTTTCCTCAACATGGACACCATCACTAAAAGTATGGTAGAATGATTGACTCTCCACTTTTAGCTCATCAATTTGGTGTATAAGCTCCTTTTTAGCTTCACACAACTCAGAACTATTTTGTTGGGCGTTAGCCGCAACAACCTTTGCATTAAATTGCAGTGCCAAATTTTTCGATCTCTTGCCCCAGTTCATCTCTTCCTTCTATTAAGTCTTCCATCCCGTCTGTAATTTTCCCACGTTGAGCCTCATATATTCCTAATCTTTCAGCTTGTTCCATTAACCAAATTTGGCTCAAAATCTCCTCTTCTTCAAAATTTTCCTCTTGCTCAAACTCATTCTCTTGTTCAATTTGAGTCTCTTCCAGAATATTTACTTATTTCGCATCTTGTTGATCATCGAATGTTTCAACCAGTTCTTCTACTTTGGACTTCATTATCTTCATTGTGGCCTTGAGATCTTTCCTGCCTGTTCGGTATACATCTCTTTGCTCCACTAATTGACTCAACATGTCCATAAACTGAGCATCATATTCCACAACCTCTATATCATTGCTCCTATAAAACTCACAAAAATTATCAGAAACATTATAAATAGGGCTAGAAGAAAATAAAAAGAATTAGGACAGCCATCCCAATGGCTACCTTGACCACCACACATATTACAAATATTTCACTCATAAGATTGAGATGGTGCATCGAACTCGTTCCCAGAAATATTTTGATAATTGTTCCACCAGTGGGGTCCTCCACAATATGGATAAGGATCATCAAACTAAGAACAACCATCACTCAAACAATTTTCATTCCAAGATGCCATGTCAAAATAAGAAAAGAAAATACTATCTAAATAAGAAAATTAAAAACTTGAAAAGAAATTAATTAAAGCTTAACTTAGATAAACAATCAATAACTAAGTCCCCGGTGACGGCGCCAAAAACTTGTTGGTTTCTCAACTTCACGCAATTATACGTGGCCGTCAAGTAATAAAGTGACTCGAAAGTTAGATGTCAAACCCACAGAGACTTAGATTAATCGTTAACTAAGCCGACTAAGATCAATTAACTATCCAATATAATCAAAAATATTATTTTTCTACTAATCTACTATTGCAAAAATTAAATAAGTAATTATCTAAATTAATTCGGAGCAAGCGATTGTGGTTGGATTGTAATCAAAGCAGCTGAAGATTCCAGGGTTGTGGTCGGTTTGTCAATCCTGTTGGGTTCCTAATTACACATGTTAATCCAAATTATCTATGATTTCTAGTTGACCGGATCGTTTATATAAATAGCATGTTCCCCCAATACTATTCGTCTATCCACAATATATCAATCCTACATTCCTATGGTATTGAATATATCATGAACGAATATAATACGGTATTCAGCTAACCAAGACTGTTAGGTATATTCCTATTTTAACCGCGAAATCTTTCCCCGAGCCACGGGTTCAGAAATAAGCTCTCTCTAATTCTACTCTAGTCTAAACATGTCTTTCCTAAGCATAGCATAAATAGTAAATAAAGCTCAACTGCTGGCCAAACAATTAAGCAATTATGCACAGAATTAGAGAAACAACCAAAATGGATAACTCGAGTTAACGGTAATGTAATTAATAAACTTCAATATTCATGAAAACCAAAACTCTAGAATGTGATGTTTAGCTCCATATAGACATGGTAGCAAAACAACAGATCATCCAAAAAAAACAATTACTAAGTTTGATGGAAGAAAGATAGAATCTAATGAATTCCAGCCTCTACGGCGGCTCCGTGCTCTCCCTTGGTCCAAACTATGTTCTCTCTCCTTAAAAGAACATTTTAGGATGTATTTATAGCGACTAGGGTTTATATGGGGCGAATTTGGCTTCTCCTAATTCAGATTGGAGAAGCTGGTTTCATCTACTCTGGTCCCGGTCTAGCGAAGTGAACCTCGCTTCGCTGTCTGGGACTTTTCTGGTTTCTTCTGTTTCAGTCCCCGTCTGGCAAAGTGAACCTCACTTCGCTGTTCGGGGCCTGGGCACCAAACTTATACTTCCTCCATATTCATTCGTTTTTACTTCACTTTGCATGCGCGCAAACTTTCCAAATCACTTCCAATTGACTCCTGCACATATAAATACCATTATTTAGATCGAGGCATAATGCAAGGAAAATTACATGCAAAAACAAGATCGAGGCATAATGCAAGGAAAATTACATGCAAAAACATGGACTTTTAGCCAAACAACAATCAACCATTCAACATCCCAATAACCATCTCGCTCGAATTCCGCTACTAGGCCCAAATAGAACCGCATCATTTGTGCATATAACCAACATATTACAACCCATCGTAGCATAGAATAGTAACATATAGAACATATCAGAACACGAACAAGCTCAACTCTAACCGAATGACGCACCCTCAACACTAACAGTGCTGAGTCAACAAATCCAACCCGCTGTTGAATACACATCCTAATTGGACCTAGCAATGAGCCCCAAAATCAAGTCCGGTCATCCCCAAATGGATAATTGACCCTCCAAAAGTCCACAATGACCTAACCATAACACATACTACCATTTAGCTAACTTTGGCCACATCTTCACAGTCTGCAACCACGAAATAATCTGTTTATGAGAACTCCAGTCTCCAAATCCATAGAACACATGAATCACCATGGTCGATCCCAATTCCACCACTCGAATGACTAACATATCTCTCATACCTAATCATCCCACGATAAATACTTCTATAATTCTCCCATGCCAAGTAGCAAAATTTGAATATCATTCGTCGATCAGCCCGGCGAGTACCGCAATACCAATGAACAACCGAAGTCGGAACACAATGCGCCTTCCGAAATGCATACCCTTATTCGGTAATACTAAGTAGTAATAGCATTCATCTAAACATATGAGACCGTCCATGCTGTCTAACATTCATGACCTTCCCTCCAAACCTGAGCCGTAACCTTGTACATGCAAACCTCAATCCTACACAAAGCACCACATCTATCAGGCCATCATATGAAAACATGAGAACGCCATTGCCAACCTTGAGTCACAAATAGAATACATACTCAATTACCTAGAAACCTTCCACTTGATCCTATCCAGGAGAAAAATCACGATACACAACGTACTCCTCATGCCGGTGGAAAATATCCATCTCATATCGTGGTAGAAATCATCGAGAACTCTACGAAACCCATTTGCACATAACTAAGCCATCAGCACTGAATTCCTCTAACTCAACCAAGTCACGCATGTCGCCAATACTCAAGAGTATTGCTACAAAACTCCTGTAGACACTTACCACATTATAAGAACCAAAAGAACCGATTATACCCATTACCAAGCTGTCTTATCTCTCCGAGTTTCTTCCAAATTGCCTTCAAGTTAATATTTCTCCTTGCCAGTATACTACGACCCCTAACCCAATGCTCACCACAAAAGATCTCAGCATGAAACTATATCACCCTAAAGCCCATAAACCGATGTATTCCCTCGTAAGCACCCTAAAAGTTCCACAACTGAGACACCCACTCTAAAGGGACCTTCTGTGAATCTGAAGTTATTTCCTTAACCTCTCTGATACTGAAACATAGAACCTTTAATGATAAAGATATACCGCCGGTCCCAACTTCATTCAATGCAAATCTCATATATTAGTCATTTACAAATCCAAAAATTCCTCAAATACCACGTACGAATCTTGAACCCATTAGAACCTTCTCGAGTGTCATCCACCCTATTCTAATCTCAAATGCACTGCCCAAACAAGTCGAACGACATGTGTTCCATCATCACACTAGCACCCAAAGAAGTAACCCCATATTAACACAACCGAGTAAATTTCTACTCCATGCGCACTACATCCGTCACGAATAACAACTCAAATCATTTCATGATTTCCATATATCCATAAAGTGTAATATAAATCGTTTCCAGAAATTTCCTTACTCGAATCATCCTCGATATCAACCTCTGCAAGTCATAACCGATTCACAAGTATGCCTCAAACCAAAACTAATATAACACATAATTATGCAATCAAATCGTCGATAGCAGAATCCCCCACTTGGCTTAAAGCCATAGAATAAAACATCCGATAACTCAAAATACCCATACTTTAAATCCTTTACAAGCTTGTTTGGGCACTGAAATTCAACTAAATCCTTCACAAGCTCATGCAACACAAAACATAAAATACCCTATATCATATGTTAAGCTCGCATTCACCCTCGTGACAGTCAAGTCAACTTTCTCAAATGATCCAAACTCAATTGCAACACATATCACCCATTGGTAGAAAGAAACTCTCCACACAACATCATAAGGTTCACACATACGTAGACCATCCCGCAGGAGAGAACCTACCTGCTTAGCCTCATATTGGTATCTCTATAGGCTCTTTCACGGCCACAACTACTACGCAGTCACTTAATCTTCTCGAGTATGAAACATGAGGATCTACTTCATTCCACAAATGATCGACATGAACGAACTCTCAACAGGCACATAGCTCAAGATTGTACAACACATCCAAAACATCAAGCACCCATAGTCCTTTTTCACATTCCAAGCAAAATCTTCTTGTCATATCAAAGCCATCTGAACATATAACACAGTCATATCTTACTCATCACATAGTCATCCAACCACTCACCGAGCCATAAGTCCCACTCCTAGGGACACTACCGTACATATAGGTCCAAAGGAACACGCTCACACGACTGGAACCACCGAGCCCAAGTTGCGGTCTAAACCTTGCCTCAAGTCCTCCAGACTAGCCCAGAATCAAAACACAGGAAACACATCTTGCACTTCATCCATGGAATCACAAGTCGTCGATGCACAACTGATAGTGATACCGAGCGCTCACATAATATACGAGTGAGTGGATGGAATTCAAAGATATACGCTTCAAGCTAAATCAATATCGCATGATAAGGAATGGAAGATGGAAAGTTTATCCTAGATGCCTTGTAACCTCTTGAAGATGGGTATGGATATCACCATACCGATCCGCAAGACTTTTCTAGACATTTTCTTATGACTCGTAGAACCTATGAACCTAGAACTCTGATACCAACTTGTCACGACCCAAAATCCAACTAGTCGTGACGGTACCTAACCCAACCCGCTAGGTAAGACAAATAACAATAAACACAATTTAATAATAAAATTAAAAGTCAAAGGTGAAGTAACTGAATCTTTATATAACTCCCCAAGAACTTGTAGTATAAGTCATGAGCCACTAAGACTTAGATTTACAAACTGAAATGAAAAATGATACAACATCTATTTGAAATGTACATGAACAGAATCTCAAATCTAGAACTACCAGGAACTAGTGGTAGCGAAAACTGGAATGCGGGTACATCCTCATTTCTAGCTCCCGCCATTCACAACAACATCAGTTCTGCACGCAAGGTGCATAAGTGTATTGTGAGTACAATCGTCAATGTAAACTCAATAAGTATCCTAACTAACCTCGGCAAGGTAATAGAAGCAAGAATCATAAATGATACCCATTTTAAGCTGTACATTTCATAATTTCAACAAGTATAGAATAGATTTATTATCAAATCAAGAAATCTCACGTAAAACCACCTTGGTCCTCACAATTATTTGTTTAAAAATGTTCTGCTCAGTCAACAATCCAGCATATAAGGAAGATATGCAAGTAAATCAGGTAAACAGTCAAGGAAATTGCAAGTAAAGATGAAATGCAATAACCACGTATCAATTTGTTGCGGTGCACAACTCGCTCAAAATAATAATAGCCAGCTCTCCCAAAGATCACATCAACCAGAAACTCGTTGGTTCCTCACAATCCGCGTGTACACCATCAACAAAGAAACATGAGAGGGTGACCCTAGGGGGATGGATTTGTATCCACACATTGTATGAACAACTCACGTGTTTCACGTACAACTCAAGTGGTGCACAGATAACTCACGTGCTAATAATATCAATCGTACAGACAACTCACATGCTGCATCGACAACTCACGTGCTATAATATCAATATCTGGATCCGCACAGACAATGCACATGCTGTACGAACAACTCACGTGCTAATAATATCAATCCGCATGGACAACTGACATCCTGCACGGACAACTCACGTGCTAATACCATAATCCGCCTGATGTGGTCACAAGCATAACAACGTAATTCGCCTGGCATGGTCACGGGCATCCAGTCTAAATCATATCACACAGAAGCAAGTATACAAGAACACGTGTATATGATCAATAAATATCAGATTTCATGCTCCTGGACTAGTATAAGAACATGCTAAAGTGTAGGCACGTGCAATGTGTGCTATCATAGCTCAAATCGGTAGTTTTATCAAAACAATAGTAATTACCAAGTTTATTCAGGGAATTAGCCTATTCGTAACCTCAACCATGGCTCAGATAGTTCACAACAATGTTACAAATATGAGGAACATTATAGCTTAAAGCTTAACAGTCAATTCTAGACATATCATAGCCTAAGCATGGATAAAAGCGCTCACACATGGTCTCAAACCCCACACATATGCTCACCCATAGCACGTAGCTATCACAAATAACTCTGGCAACTAGTGCCTCAACCAAGGTTAGATAAGTTACTTATCTCAAACAAGCCAAAACAAATATCGAGCAAGCCAAACGACCCTCTAGAAATGTCATCTCACACTTATCAACCTCCAAACCGCTCGAAACCCAAACCATGTGGTGAAAATCTCCTCCAAAATCGCCCTAATTCGAGCTTCATAGCTCAAAATATGATAAATTGTCTTAAACCTTCGAAATATAGTACTTTATAATCACTGCCCAGGGATACCCATCGTGATCGCGGGAAAAGCTTCGCGATCACAAAAAAACAAATGCCACTGCCACACACAATCTCTACGTGTTCGCGACACTGATAATGTAACTCGAAGCACAGAGGCGCCCAAGTTCGCGAACGCATCCATGCTTACGCGAACACGTTCAAGAATACTCCATCTCCCAGCTCCCACTCAGCATTGTGCGACCGCGGTGGCCCATATGCGAACGTGAACAGTAACCAAACCAAACCTCCACGAACGCGTACCATATGTCGCATCCGTGATGAACAAACCACCAGTGGCCAAAACATACTTCACGATCTTGGCTAGACCTTCGCGATCGCGAAGAATACCAGAAGCTAACAACATGGCCCAAAATGATCTGAAACCCGTCCGAAACTTACCTGAGCCCCTTGGGACCCTGTCTGAATATACCAAAAGGTTCCATAACGTAACACGGATTTACTCGAGGCCTCAAGTCACGCATAACGACATCAAAATCATGAATCACACCTCAAATCGAACTTAATGAACTTTTAAACTTTTAACTTCCAAAACTCGTGTCGAACCATATCAAATCAAGTAGGAATGACCTCAAATTTTGCACATAAGTCCCAAATAACATAACGAAGCTATTCCAATTCCCATAACCACAATCCGAACCCGATATTATCAAGTTCAACTTCCAGTCAAACTTATGAACATTCAAAACCTTCAAATTGCCAACTTTCGCCAAATAGTGTCGAAACCTTCTAGAAACATCCAAATGCAAATCTGAGCATACGCCCAGGTCAAAAATCACTATCCGAACCTAACAGAACCACCAAAACTTCTATCCGAGGTCAAATACATAAAAGTCAAACTTGGTCAACTCTTCTAACTTAAAGCTTCCTAGTTGAGAAATCGTTCTTCCAAATCAATCCCGAATTATCTGAAAACCAAAATCGACGATTCACACAAGTCATAATACATCATATAAATCTACTAAAGAATCCAAACAACATAACAGAATACAAATGCTCAAAATGACCAGTTAGGTCGTTACATTCTCCCCCACATAAATATACGTTCGTCCTCGAACGTGCCATGGGTCGTTCCAAAGCCATCAAATCACCGTGTAACCTTACCATGCACATATTCGAGGGTGATCCCACGTCACCATAGTCCATATAAGCCCGACAACACCACCTAACTGAAGATCCTTACTTCAACCTTAATCCATAAGCCTTAGAATCAAATCTCTAACATCGGAAATCCATTACCAGACCCAAATTGCGCCTTTACACACTGTATAAGTCTGAACAAGCTGTATCAAGTCATAACCATAACCCAAGATATAAACACATGATATACCACATAACTTAGATACTCATAGCAATAACTTCTGGCCATAATAGATGCTCTATAACAGATCTGGTACCGGCAACAACCTCATATGAAATAAAAGCTCGTTCTAAACCTTCGCACACTACCAATGTCAAACAAAATACGTAGAAACTCATAATCACTTATCAGATCAACTAGTCGTGGAACTCTCTCGCTCGATAAGAACCGTTGCCAAATTATAAGCCGACTTCTGATATTATTCTTTCAAACATACTAAAATCAAATTCGATGGCACTCATTCTAGGTCGAATGACCTCATCTCATCAAATATGAGCTGCTCTACTGACATGTCACACCAATACTACCTAAGCCACAAACGTGCAATCCGTGCACCAATAAGTAACAATTCAAATGTACTCAAATATGAAAAATGACTCAAATGAGAGAACTGTCCCGCAAGCTCAACAAGTACCACTACAAACGTAATGCTATGAACTCATCACACATAGTAGAACGAAGACACACGAATCTATCACAAGGTTCATATCCCAACATAACCCCATTGCAATGCGTGAACCATCCGAACACCGGTCACAATGCATGAACACCTCAAGCCACAATGCTCAACATCAACAACCACGCGCAATTCAACATCAAGTACACGAAGTGCATGACCATAACCATAGAGAAGCGAACAAACAACATACCACAGCCTGAAAAGACCATAACCAAGACGCAATCAACCATTCAACATCCCAATAACTATCTCGCTCGAATTATGCTTCCAGGCCCAAACAGAATTTCATCATGTGTGCATACAACCAATAGATCACAACCACCGGCCGGCCAGCCACCTTCCCAACTTCCCCCTCACCATCTCCTTTTGCTCCATCTCCGTCGACAATGGTTGTCCCGACGGCTAAGACCTCACTGCCCCCGTCGTCTTCTCTCACTCTTTATAATGCTATTGTCCATGCCGCCGGAGGTGATGACCGGCCGAACGGTGACTCGTTCTTTGAAGTACCGTCTCTTCGCCTCCCTCTCTTTTGATGTTGCCAGAAACGTTTAGATCCGGACAGAGGAGTCACGGATCTTGGCCGGAATTTGGAATTTCGGCGATTTTTATCCTTACTATTATGCTCTTCTATTTTCTTTTCTCATTTTTGCCACAAGTACACCATTTGACACAGCCACACAGGGTCCTCCATCACTGGATTTATAGCTTGTTTGGCCAGGCTGAAAAAATCAGCTTATTTTGAGAAGTGCTTTTTTCAAAAGTGCTTTTCAAAAAAGTACTTTTGGAGAAAAGTATTTTGTGTTTGGCTAATCAATTTGAGAAGCACTTTTGAACAATAATTTATGTTTGGCCAAGCTTTTCAAAAAGTGCTTTTATGTATCAAATTACAAATAAGGACATGAAAAGATTTGCTTAATAGTTAATATTATATAAGTAGATAAATAATTACAAAAATTTATTATTAAAGATAATAACTAAGTTTTTTTTTTATTTAAGTAAAATATAAAAATAAAATTGAAAAGTACTTTATTCTTTCAAGATAATTTAAATATATCAAAAATCATCCAATAAATATGAAAGTTCATCCCAAAAGTCATTTTATATTACTTAATAGTTTAAACTAAGTAAGGTTATTTTGGTATATATGATATTTTGCAAAGGTTATTTTTGGTAGGAAGAAAAGTCAAAACTGCTTTCGCTTCTGCTTCTCAAGAGAATCTACTTTTTTCTGCTTATTCAATACTTCTTAAAAAAAACTTGGCCAAACACCTCAAATTGAGAAAACAAATATTGTTTTGAAAAAAAAAACACTTTTGGCATGCTGAGAAGCTAGGCCAAACAGGCTTTTAGCCGGAAAAACCCCATTACTGGCGACCTCCATTCTCAGCAGCCAACAGCTTTGAACATATTGTTGTCTCTTTTAATACCATTTTTGTTGGAATCATTATCTTGTTCCCATTAAGTTGCTTAGTCGGATTTGATTTTGCCGAGCTCCATTCACTGACGTTGTTTGGAATAATTTTACTCTATTTTTAGTCCTCCTCGATCTGCTGTGATTGCGATATTTGTCCTTGGAAATTTTAACGTCATATTATTTCACTAACATATTTTGTTGCTTCTTTTGCGGGTACCCTACTTGCAAGCTACCTTTTAAAGACGACGCTTGGAGAAGAAATCAAGGCCACACCCCTTCAATTACCTCGCTTCGTACTTTCTGTTCTTGGGTGTACTCAAAACGTAAATATAGTAAAATATTAGTTGTCGGAGTTATTTATGTGTTTGTTTGTATGTGTTAAATTGATCACACTTAGAATAACATGTTTAGGCTAATAATTGGCTTTGCCTCCTTAATTATTTTAATCTAACTAGTCTCTATGTACGTGCATTGCACGTGTATTATATATATATATATATATTTGATATCATTTAAGAAAGAAAGAAAGACTAAAGATACATAAACTAAGAGTGAATAGAATAGAAAAATGATTCTCTCAAAATATTTGGAAAAACTGTTGCCGAAGAAATGATTACTTAACTCTCAAAGGAGTAAAATAGAAATCCATCGACACAATTTATTTGCCTTATGTTCCTTGGACTTAAAATTTTAGCAAGACATGCCAAAAGCAAATAAACTAAACTATGAATAAAGTAGAAAAGTGGCTCTACCATAATAACAGTAAAATAGTTAGAATCTAAAACAAAAATAATGCATAAACATAAAGATATGTTAGTTTCTCGACATGTGCAGTGCACGTGTATGCCGAGTCATATAGTACATTATTTTATAATAGAAAATGAATATTGCTCCTCTACAACTCATCCTTGTACTGTTGCATAAGCCATTTGAGGGTCCAATTTGTTAAGTAGCATGATAGGTGTATTTCTTTCAAACTAACCTATTCAAGGAAGCATAGATATATCTAATTTCTTATTAGTGTTTATAATCACATAAGTGTGTATATACATAACTGGAGTAGAAGGATGAAGATAGCAGAACTTTTATGTGTCAAAGAATATTGTATACGGTCGAAATCGATTTCGGCTTTCGTACGACTGGTCGAGATGGGAACATAATAGACAGAAGAGAGTCTTTATAATATCGAGATGGAATCCGAAGAAGGCACAAACGAGCTTCGAGTTTCATGGACAGGTCAAATACCGAGCATGAAGTCATTATCGAGCTCGAGTCCAAATCGAACTATAATGAGAAGCGATGGAATCGAGCTTAAGGACTAGAGGCCAACCAATACCGACCCCGAGTCAGTACTGGGCCCCGAGTCAATATCGAGCTCGAACCCACATCGAGCTCTAAAAGCTGGAAACCGACCGATACCGAGTCCGATCAAGATCGAGCCAAGAGACAAGAGCCGTTACAACCGCACTGAGAGAGGGAATCTCGGCGGAAACTAGGGAAAAGCTGATTTATCATGGGTTCCCCACTATGTATTTTTAATTATATCCAAAATAGGATCCCTCCACTATAAGAGGGTTGACAATTATACCTTTAAAGCAGAGAGCTATCAAGTCATTCATACACTGTAACTAAATTACTGTTGATACATTCCTATACTGGAAGGTTATCCTTTTGAGCTTCATACAGCATTTTATCTTGCTTGTTCATAAATCATCCTCTTTTCAACTTTGTTTATTTTTCATCCTTTACAGTCAATATTTGATATTTCTACTTCTATTTACGATTCATGTCAAGTTATACCACATACCCTTAGAACTACGTACAAATTCAACTCATCCATTTTTCGGGTAAACAGTTTGGCGCCCACCGTGGGGCTAAGGATAACAATAGTTATTTGATACGAATCTGTAAAACACACCATTTTACACTTGTTGTTGAAGGTGTCTTTGATTTCGGATTAGCAACGACGAACTCTCAATTAATGGCCTTACCTATCGACAACGAAGTTGGCCTTCAAGGTGAGAACAACAACTTGATGCCCAAGGCCGAAAGGTCGCTTATCGATGTTGTTGGGGCTCGAGCCGAAGTACCGTTAGACGTTAATTCACATGTGGCAATTGAGACAAACCAACATTCTGAACCTGAAAATAGCGTTCATGGTGGTACTCAATCTGCAGCTCGAGACACCCATAACGTTGAGGAAAACAGAATCAGCTTGCATATGATTTTCGAAATATTGCAAGCTCAACAGGTAGCGATAGCTCAGTTGCAGAGTTAACCCAGATACCGAGTAGGCCGGAGCCCAATCCACCCCAAGAAGTCACCCACGGAACGGAGCCAGCTATAGTAAGGTCAAACGAGCAAGAATCGGGGACTAATCCCAAAATTACTAAGATGTTTGAAGAACTTACCAAACGAATAGAGTCAGGAGAAAGGAGGATCGAGGCAAACGACAAAAAGCTGGAAACGTATAACTTCAGGGTCGATCAGATCCCGGGGGCACCACCAGTGTTGAATGGTTTGGATTCCAAACATTTCGTGCAAAAGCCTTTTCCGCCAAGTGAAGCTCCAAAACCGATCCCCAAAAACTTCCGCATGCCCGAGATTCCTAAATATAATGGAACGACTGACCCCAACGAACACGTCACCTATTATACATGTGTCATTAAAGGGAATGACCTAGAAGATGATGAGAGCGAATCTGTACTATTGAAAAAATTTGGAGAGACCCTTTCGAAGGGAGCAATGATTTGGTATCACAACCTTCCACCAAACTCCATCGACTCATTCGCCATGTTAGCAGATTCTTTCATAAAGGCACACGCTGGGGCCATAAAGGTCGCAACAAAGAAATCGGACCTTTTCAAGGTAAGACAAAGGGGTAATGAAATGCTGAGGGAGTTCGTGTCCCGATTTCAAATAGAACGCATGGAATTGCCACCGGTCATAGGTGATTCGACCGTTCAAGCTTTCACCCAAGGGTTGAACGAGCGGAGTTTGATAGCATCACGTAAGTTGAAACAAAGTTTGATCAAGTGTCCTGTCGTAACCTGGGCAGATATGCATAATCGATATCAATTGAAGATCAGGGTCGAGGACGACCAACTAGGAGCCCCTCCCGGTTCAGTACATCCGATCAGGTCGGAAGTTAAAAACCAAAGGGACATCGACAGGGTGCCAAGGTCGAACAGAGACCGATATCAACCATATAATGCAGATCGAAGGAACAGTGGTTCAGGATGCAATTTTGCTCGGAACAATCGAAGAGGTGATCGAGGACAGAGTTCTTGGGGACTTATGAGCAAAAGTGGTTTTGACAAGTATGCCGATCCCATAGAGGCACCTCGGTTATCGGAATATAATTTTAGTATCGATGCATCGGGCATTGTATCGGCAATCGAAAGGATCAAAGATACTAGGTGGACCAGACCCATACAGACCGATCCTTCCCAAAGAAACCCAAATTTGTTGTGCAAGTATCATGGCACGCATGGTCACAAGACCGAAGATTGCCGACAATTAAGGAAGGAGGTAGCCCGTCTATTGAACGAGGGCCACTTTCAAGAGTTCCTCAGCGACCGAGCCAAGAATCATTTCAGAGAAAGGGGCGCTAACAGGAAATATGAATAGGAGGAACCCCAACACGTCATTCATATTATCGTCGGTGGGGTCGACATTCCACAAGGACCCATGTTGAAACACATTAAGGTATCAACCACTAGGGAAAAACAAACCCGAGATTATGTGCCCAAGGGCACTTTGTCATTCAACAACGAAGAAGCAGAAGGCATTTCTCAGCAGCACAACGATGCTCTGGTAATTTCTATCTTATTAAATAAAGTTCAAGTTAAGTGTGTTTTAGTGGATCCAAGTAGTTCGGCGAATATCATCCGATCGAGGGTTGTGGAACAGCTCAACCTACTGAATCAAATCGTGCCCGCAGATCGGGTTTTAAACGGCTTCAATATGGCCAGTGAAACAACTAAATGGGAGATTATTCTACCCGTGAATATGGCTGGAACAATTCAAGATACCAAGTTCCACATAATCGAAGGTGACATGAGGTACAATGCCCTGCTCGGAAGGCCTTAGATCCATAGTATGAGGGCAGTCCCTTCGACCCTCCAACAAGTGATGAAATTCCCGACGTTGGACGGTGTAAAACCAATATACGGGGAGCAGCATGCTGCAAAGGAAATGTTTGCGGTTGATGAGGTAACACCGATATCAACACTATCAACCTCGAAAAGGTCGAGAATCAAAGGTAAAGAGGAAGTCAAATAATAATCACAGCCATCAGCCTCGACCGAATCGGGGAAGCATGAGATAGAAGAAGAAGAGGAGGATTTTCTGACCCCTCGAACTTTTATTGTTCCGGAAGATTCCGACGCCACCAAATCAACGGTTGAAGAGTTGGAACAGGTTATATTAATCGAGTACCTGCCCGAGCGAAAGGTATACCTGGGAACGGGGTTAACCCCCGAACTCAGGAAAAGTCTTATTCAATTTCTTATTGATAACATAGATTGTTTTTCTTGGTCCCATTTAGACATGACAGGGATCCCACCGGAGATAACGATACATCGGCTAACCCTGGACCCCGGGTTCAAACCGGTGAAGCAAAAGAGGAGACCCCAGTCCGAGATAAAGCATGTATTCATAAAGGATGAGGTAACTAAACTTCTCAAAATAGGGTCCATTCGAGAGGTGAAATATCCCGAATGGTTAGCCAATGTAGTTGTAGTCCCTAAAAAAGGGAACAAACTTAGAATGTGTGTAGATTATAAGGATTTAAACAAGGCATGCCCCAAAGATTCTTTCCCACTGCCTAACATCGATCGCATGATCGATGCCATGGCCGGCCATGAGATCCTTACTTTTCTCGATGCCTATTCCGGGTACAATTAAATCCAAATGAACCCGGAGGACCGAGAAACGACTTTATTTATCACCAAGTATGGAACATATTTTTATAACGTAATGCCCTTCAGGCTAAACAATGCAGGAGCTACTTACCAACGCCTAGTAAATAAAATATTCGAAGAACAAATAGGTAAATCAATGGAAGTTTATATTGACGACATGCTAGTTAAGTCCCTGCGCGCAGAGGACCATTTGGTTCATTTGCAGGAAACGCTCAACAGTTTAAGGAAATACAACATGAAGCCTAACCCCGATAAATGTGCTTTCAGGGTCGAATCGGGCTAGTTCCTTGGCTTCATGGTATTGAATCAGGGGATCGAGATCAACCCCGATAAAATCAAGGCCATATAAGATATCACCGTCATAGACAATGTAAAAGGCGTACAGAAGCTAACCGGACGGATAGCTGTCTTATGCCGATTCATTTTGAAGTCGTCGGATCGAAGCCACCGATTTTTCTCTCTACTAAAAAAGAAGAACGATTTCGCCTGGTCCCCGGAATGCCAACAGGCATTAGAGGAATTGAAGCAATACCTGTCGAGCCCACCTCTAGAAAGTTGAGACCATACTTTCAATGTCACCCTATATGCGTATTAAATACTTACCCACTTCGTAATATGTTGCACAAGCCCGAACTGTCTGGCCGATTGGCCATATAGGCCATCAAACTCAGTGGGTACGATATCGAATATCAACCCCAGATGGCCATCAAATCTCAAATTTTAGCGGACTTCATGGCCGATTTCACGCC
Source organism: Nicotiana otophora (assembly GCA_000715115.1). Lineage (NCBI taxonomy): Eukaryota > Viridiplantae > Streptophyta > Magnoliopsida > Solanales > Solanaceae > Nicotiana > Nicotiana otophora. Next base: position 75,591 of record AWOL01S0004487.1, on the reverse strand, counting down.
AACCCTCGTACCCGAAGTTGAAAAGGAACTCTTGTTAAAATCGGGTACATCATCGGGGGTATAGACCCTCTTCACAGACGGTGCTTCGAATGTGAAGGGTTCCGGGCTAGGCATCATTTTGAAACCACCCACAAGTAGCACTATCAGGCAATCTATCAAAACTTCTAGGTTGACTAACAATGAGGCCGAGTACGAGGCCATGATGGCAGGTCTCGAGCTAGCTAAAAGCTTGGGAGCATAAGTCATTGAAGCCAAGTGTGACTCTTTACTAGTGGTGAATCAAGTAAACAAAACCTTCGAAGTTCGAGAGGATAGAATGAAAAGGTATTTGGACAAATACAGGTAACTTTGCACCATTTCAAAGAATAGACTTTACAGCATGTACCTCGAGAACAAAACAGTGAGGCCGATGCACTTGGAAATTTGGGGTCATCGGTCGAGGAAGATGAGATCAGCTCGGGAACTGTCGTTCAACTCTCGAGATCCGTAATCGAGGAAGGTCATGCCGAGATAAACTCTACAAGCTTGACCTGGGATTGGAGGAATAAATATATTGAATACTTGAAGAACGAAAAGCTCCCATCAGACCCTAAAGAGTAGAGGACCCTACAAATTAAAGTTGCTCGATTCACATTGGCTGAAGATGGAACATTATACAGAAGGACGTTCGATGGACCATTGGCAGTATGCTTAGGACCAGGAGACACCGATTATGTTTTACGACAAGTCCATAAAGGCACTTGTGGGAACCACTCCGGCGCCGAATCACTGGTACACAAAATTATTAGAGCAGGATACTACTGGGATAGCATGGAAAAAGACACTAAGGAGTTTGTTCGAAAATGTGATAAATGTCAAAGGTTTCCACTGATGATCCATCAGCCCGGAGAACAACTTCATTCAGTCCTATCCCCATGGCCATTCATGAAATGGGGGATGGATATCGTCGGACCTCTGCCATCGGCCCCAAGTAAAGCTAATTTCATTTTATTTATGACTGACTATTTCTCTAAATGGGTTGAAGCACAGGCATTCGAGAAAGTGAGAGAGAAAGAAGTTATAGACTTCTTCTGGGATCACATCGTATGTCGATTTGGGATACCCGCCGAAATAGTGTGTGACAATGGAAAACAATTTATTGGTAGCAAGGTGACAAAATTCCTCGAAGACCATAAAATAAAAAGGATATTAACAACTCTGTATCACCCTAGTAGGAACATCTAGGCCGAATCGACGAACAAGACTATCATTCAAAACATAAAGAAGAGGTTGAACGACGCTAAGGGGAAATGGAGAGAATCTTTACCCGAAGTCCTTTGGGCATATCGAAAAACATCAAAATCCAGTATGGGGGTAACTCCGTTCCCCTTAGTATATGGCTCTGAGGCCTTGATTCCAGTCGAAATCGGGGAACCAAGTGCCAGGTTTCGACATACAACATAAGAGTCGAATCACGAGGCTATGAATACTAGTCTCGAATTATTGGATGAAAAATGAGAAGCCGCTTTCATCCGATTGGCCGCCCAAAAACAACAGATCGGAAGATATTATAATCGAAGAAGCAATCTTCTCCATTTTAAAATAGGGGACTTAGTGCTAAGAAAAGTCACCCCCAACACAGGTACTCGAAATCATCGGTAAAGGATCCTACAAGTTCGGTGTTATAAATGGCAAACAACTACCATGCAATTGGAACGTGTCGCACCTAAAATGATACTACTGCTAAGGTACGGCCCTCCCATGTTCGTTTATATTTCAGAACTAACCCTTGCAGGATTCGGCCAGGAACAAGGATGGATTGTTCAACACAAAACCTTAGGCCTGAAAGCACGCACTGCACTCTTTTTCCCTGAGACTGGTTTTATCCCAAATGGGTTTTTAGGCAAGGGTTTTAATGAGGAAACTATTGATCGTGCTAACTTAGAACAATTCGACAGTATCCGAGGCCTCTTTATAATCAACATTGAATACTAGGGGGGCATTACCCTCAAATATACCAAGTTCGATGTTCGATTATCAAGTTCGATGCAAGAAAGTTACTTCATAACAATAGGGTTCCGATAGGAAAAACTATATACCGAGTTCGATGTTCGATTATCAAGTTCGATGCAAGAAAGTTACTTCATAACAATAGGATTCCGATAGGAAAAATTGTAAGAGCCAAATGGTCAAAACGAACCATGCTCGTGTAGGTTGCTCGATCCCTGGTACAAAATATGAACACATGAACAATGACATAAAAAGAAACTTCTTTGCCTATATCTCATGTCTCAAAACACATCCTCTATTTCATGATCTTTTATCCAAACAGGCTCAAGGATCGACCATTAGCCCATTAATCCGGGACTGCCAATCAAAACATCAATGAGCCAAGCCCCACATTAAGCCTATGGGCTATATTTCTTCGAGTTCGAGCAATCACACACTCGACTATTAATCTTACGGGCTACCTTTCTTCGAGTTCGAGCAATCACTCACTCGACTATTAAGCCTACAGGCTACCTTACTTTGAGTTCGGGCAAGCACTCACTCGATTATAAAGCCTACGGGCTACCTTACTTCAAGTTCGAGAAAAGCACTCACTCAACTATAAAGCCTACGGGCTACCTTACTTTGAGTTCGAGCAAAGCACTCACTGGACTATTAAGCCTACGGGCTACCTTACTTCGAGTTCGAGTAGAGCACTCACTCGACTATAAAGCCTACGGGCTACCTTACTTTGAGTTCGAGCAGAGCACTCACTCGACTATAAAGCCTACGGGCTACCTTACTTCGAGTTAGAGCAAAGCAATCACTTGACTATAAAGCCTACAGGCTACCTTACTTTGAGTTCGAGCAAAGAACTCACTCGACTATAAAGCCTACGGGCTACCTTACTTCGAGTTCGAGCAAAGTACTTACTCAACTATTAAGCCTACGGGCTACCTTACTTCGAGTTCGAGCAAAGTACTTACTCAACTATTAAGCCTACGGGCTACCTTACTTCGAGTTCGAGCAGAGCACTCACTCTACTATAAATCCTATGGGCTACCTTACTTCGAGTTCGAGCAAAGCACTCACTCGACTATAAAGCCTATGGGCTACCTTACTTCAAATTCGAGCAAAGCACTCACTCGACTATTAAGCCTACGGGCTACCTTACTTCGAGTTCGAGCAAAGCACTCACTCGAATGTAAATCCTACGAGCTACCTTACTTTGAGTTGGAGCAAAGCACTCACTCGACTATAAAGCATGCGGGCTGCCTTACTTCGAGTTCGAACAATCACTCACTTGACTACTAAGCATAAGGGCTAACATTTATTCCAAGCTCGAGCAAAGTACTCACTCGACCATAAATCCTAAGGGCTACTATTACTTCTAGTTCGAGCAAGCACTCACTCGGTTATAAAGGCTACAAGGTCCGAATTCGATCAAATTACCTAAAACCTCGAACGTATGAAAACTTTCATAAAGCATGAATGAAACAGAATCTTTACAAGATAAAACAAAGACAAGTCGGTAAAGGAAAAAGACCTTTATATATATACAAGAGTGTTTACAATACCTGAACAGGACCCTACACAAGAAAATAGAAAAAACTCTAAGTCTCCTGGTTATCTCCGGGGACGGTCTCTTTTCCAGTGGGCTCCTCCCCCCTCTCAGACCCACTCTTGCTCCCATCATCATCATCATCGTCATCATCGGAAGCCAAGGCTTCAGTATCGGCTTCGAGCTCTTTTGCCCTTTTTATCTCTTCGGTGAGATCAAAACCTCAAGCATGGATCTCCTCGAGGGTCTCCCTCTGAGATTGGCATTTAGCAAGTTCAGCAACCCCATGTGCTCAAGTTTTAGCGGTCTCGGCTGCTTCTCTTTCTTGTACCTGAGCAGCTTCAGCATCGGCCCGATAGACGGCCACGAATGCATCCGCATTAGCCTTTGCTTTTTCGGCGTCGGATTTGGCCTTGGCAAGTTCGGAGGCCAACCGAGCCTCG